>JBBKCR010000080.1:4672884-4690797 GCA_037577295.1 Ladigesia roloffi | reverse complement strand
ACGCCCATCCACTTCTATTAAATGACTACCAGACTGCTACGGCTAAAGCTAATAATCTGCATTTGTGTTCTGCTGAGGAAAAAATGCCTTCGACTTGGATGCCCTGGGGGTAAGCAAATAAACATCAAATTTTCATTTTAGGGTGAACTATCCTTTTAATCTCAGGATTGTGGGTTCGAAGCCCCACATTGAACATCACATAGATGCCCCACATTGGTGCCAGCCCACTGCTTTACTTATGGATTAAATGCAGAAAAAGACTTTCACGCTGTGTTCATGCGTACAAGGTCCCATTATACTCCATAGGTTTAATCCATAGGTGTCTTTGGTTTGTGTTATAACTGAACTGTTGCGTTACAACTATTAATCAGTGAGGTTGATTATTATGACCATGTTTACTCTTGGTACTAAAGTGTATCTGGTTATTGAATGCTCCGCCAGCACTGGCGTGGTTCCAGTCTGATTTCAAATCTGTAAACACTGTTAGGAGAAGCGAGGTCTGACCACAATCTGAACTTAAAGGCAGGAGTGGATCATTTTTTAACAGTTACATCATGTAAATAATATTTTGGAAGATATATACTGTATATGAGCTTTATTCTAATGTCTTTTTCACGTGCGCACACACACACACACACACAAACTGTACAAACAGTGAACAGAAAAAAGGGGAAAGTATGATTTTTTTCAAAGGCTGTAAATACACTACTGGTCAAAAGTTTTATAACACTACCATTTGTTGTGGCTTTGTTTTGAATGTCAAGCAGTTCAGTGTCTCATTGTTCATTCTTCACTCTGTTGCATAAGTGTGTGACGTACAGGTTGCTTTGCTTTCACTCTTCTGTCCAGTTTATCCTAAAGCAGCTAGATGGAGTTTAGGTCTGAAGACTTCTCCATGTTTTCCATCTCACCAACTTGTTCATTTTTCTAAGGTAGTTCTGGCAGTGCCTGGACTTATGTTTTGGGTCACTATCTTGCTGTAGGACAAACCCAACTAACAAGGCCAGAGGGTACTGCATGGCGCTACAGAATTATTTCCCATTTCTCGGTAACCTTATCATTTTTAAACCTCTTCCATTTTTCTCTCCTTTGTACCATTTCATGTTATTTATTGGACTTGGAACTGTTTGAATTTCAGTTACAAAAAGCTTGAAACACTGGGGTGTTCTAAAACCTTTGACCGGTATTGTGTATATAGATGCTGTGTTTAGATTGGTTGGACTGGAAGCTGAAGATCGTTAATGCTAATTAAAAACAAATCCTATGATTATTATGTTCTTCTACCTTCTCTTTAAAAAGGACGCATGATTTCCACGATATACATGGCCATTCTGTCAAATTGTGGTGATGGGGTGATATTGCAATTAATTTTTAATATCAGCTGTTTAAGGAAGTGCTTGTGGCACAGAATAAAAACAAACTGAATTATATTAAACAGGTTAATCAGTGAAATGATTCACAGTTGCAGCCCTATGGTGGTCTGGTGATGTGTGGCCTAAATGTTGTGGTGCTCAGTTCCAGCACTATTCTGTACAGACTTAACTGACTTCTTTTCCTTTTCATTTCATTAAAACTAACAAACTTGTGTCATTTTTAGACAACAAGTGCAGTAAACTTGAAATTAGTATTAGCCATGATAAACATCCATGGGTCATATAGTGTGTGTGTGTGTATGTGTGTGTGTAACACTAGTTTCTACTCACCACGTGATTTGATATAGCAGTCTTGACAGTTGAGCACACCGTTCCGAATTCGAACGTCGGTTCCTGCACTTGTGTCACCGAGTAGCCCTTTACACACACCACACTGGAACACACACACACACACACACACACACACGTGTGTTTCAGAGTTGGCATATTCTAAAAGAAGCATTGTATTGTAAAAAGTTTGATTTTATTTAATAAAATGCACCCCATAGCCTTACCCGTGTGACTGAATTCGCCATTTTAAATCCTCTCTAGTTTTCACACATCAGTGAGCTATTCCTACAATTCCCATCATGCACTCTGTCGTAAAATATATCATGAAACTAATGGGAAACCCCATGTTTAAAAAAAAATTGATAGAAACTGATTTATTTTAAAGAGAGTAATTTGAGGCCAAACATTGGCCAGTGTTTATTATGAATCTAATTTTTCATTCAATAAATTTCACACACAAAAATTGAAATGGGCAGAAACCAAACCAAGTGTCTCATATTTGACATAAAACGTGAATTTTGAAAAGTGGTGCAACTACCATCTGAAATAATGAAAAGTTATCATATGAAAGGTGTCCGATGCCTGAAACATTTTTTTATGATGGCTTAGAGGAAGGTTTAGCCTCTTTTATTCTTTAAATCACATCAGGGTAAATAGGTATGTGCTTGTTTTGTAAGGCAAAATAGTCCCCAAAATGACTATTAATAATTAACATGAACAACAGTACATATAAACGCTGCAGAGACATGAAGGTCCAATGAACATCAAGCTCTTTGAATGTCAGTGAACACAAATGTACCTTAAAGCACTGGATGTGGAAGTAAAGCCCCAGAGTCTCGATAATCATAGCGGCTCCTTTACCCAGCGGGTGTGTACAGCTGGAGCAGAGCTTCTTTCCACTCACGGACCTAAAGAGAGCACCAGACAAAACATTACTCCACATCTGGATGATCTAGGACAACATCAGCTTTATCCTAAATGTTTTTTTTTAATCATACTATAATGTGAACATGCACTGGTAAGTAGTTTCAGCCCATTGAAGACCCTTCTAGTAGAATTTCAGCATAAACTCATCTACATCTGTGAGAGTCGAGTGTTATAAAATGTGTTTATTTTATCATCACGACTTGATGATGAAGATCTGTGGCTGCTTGATTTAAAAACAATTAAAAGTATTTAATTTTAAGCTGAAGACATTTTGCACAGCTCATTTATAAGCATGGCCAACATTTCTTATCCAAGCAACCACAGATGCCTTCGGAGCATCTGTTCTTGCAAAAATCCAGTTAATTAACTTTTTTCCCCCCGCAAATGTATACGACAGCATGACAAAGGCTGTATGTGCCTTGCAGGTCTGTGTCAGCATGCAAAGCGTGGCAAAACGGCCTGAAAGCAAAAGCAAACTTTACTGAGATGATAAAAGCAATGACAGTTTGTATGAGTGTATGTTTCAGCACTAGGCAGTGTAGTCTGTTCAATGTGCTGAAAGAGTTGCTGTGATAGTCAATGTAAAGCTGTTTTACAGCACATGAGCAGCTGGGCTTCAGCCTGCACGACTACAGATAGTTTAAATGGCCAATAAAAGCACGAATTACAGTAATAATTCCTTATATGTGTGTCAGCTATGCTTGCACTGAAATCAGTAGATACGCAATTGAGGTACAAGTTGGTAAAAACAGTGTAATTTTACGTAGCCTTACCTGAGAACTCTAATTGGTAGCAGTGGTGAGTTGCATTTTAATAATATTAATCATTTCGCAAAATACACTCTCTTATTCATTGACACATTTCAGTTACTGGTGCAATTGATTGCATAGCTGGTGCACATATAGGTCATAAATGCTTTACTTTTTTCAGTGTAAAGCTGCTATTTCCAATCTACATAAAGAAAGTGAGCAGCTGGGCTTCATCCTCGCCAAAATACTGAAATCAGCAGATAAGTAATTGAAGTAGAAACCAAATAAAAAAAGGACAACAAAATGAATTTTACACAGTCTTGCTTAAAATCTGGAAGAATTGACTGCTTGTGTTTGAACTATTTTTAATAATTCTAATGTTTTACAGATCATTTTCTCATTCATTGTCACATTTTGGTTGTTGATCTGCTAGGCATCCCAAAAACATATCCATGTTTTCAGTGTACAAGTCTGGACTTGCAGCTTAATTGTAAATCAGCATCTTTATGAGTGTGATAAACATTC
The DNA here is from genome assembly GCA_037577295.1 of Ladigesia roloffi. Taxonomy (NCBI): domain Eukaryota; kingdom Metazoa; phylum Chordata; class Actinopteri; order Characiformes; family Alestidae; genus Ladigesia; species Ladigesia roloffi. The sequence goes on along the minus strand of JBBKCR010000080.1, from coordinate 4,686,893 downwards.
CATGCCAGTGTCTAGTAAACTCCTCCACAAGCTCCTCATTCTGCTTTATGAGATACTGATTACTGATCACCTGAATCAGATCGTATTTAATGAGGAAAAGTATACAAACACTGCTGTAATCCACACTCTCCTCTCACAGTGAGACCATTTGGATGGTAAAACACTACTAGAAATTCGTTAAAGGTGAATTTTGAGTGAAGAAGATACTTTTTTTTTTTAGTTATTCAAGTAATCGCTGTACATTTCTCTTATTTTGAAGTTTTGTCAGGTTTTAAAGTACAAATTTTTTATTTAGCAATTATTGTAAACAGTTCTTAATAATGAAGTATAGTAGTAATTCTTATTCTATTCTTATTCTATTCTTATTCTTAATTTACATTATTCTGATGTCTCGTGTTTGTCTGTGTCTGGGTAATGTGGCGGTCACCACATAAATAAAGTTTTCTGATTCTGAGTCTGAAAGTGGTTTAGTTCAATACTTGCACCTATAAGAGATAAAACCTGAGGAAATGAACATTGCATTATTCCTTATTTTCAGAGCTGTATGTTTGTGTGAGTGGGTTGTTGAGAGACAGCCTACCTGCTTGGTGATGGGGGCGGTGTATCTTGTGATGATGGAAGTGATTTAGATGGGTGTGTTCCTAAAATGTTTTCATACGAGCCGGTCCTGACCACACACACAAGCATAGACATACGTACACACACATGAGACAGCCAGCAAAGGGGTTTCGTTTCTCTACTTGTTTGCATGCTTTAATTTTCCCCCATTTTCTTCATGTTCATATCATATTCCGCACAATGCTCAGGATCGTCTTACTATTAATGGTATCTGTATATGTATAAATGTAAACAAATCAAACATAAAAATATGTAGTTTTTATGAATGGAAAAAATGGTTGAAGCAAGCATAAACAGAATCAGAATCAGCCAAGCTGAGAACCAACACATGCGTTTCAAACACACACACACACCTCCTCATCTTGGGAGGCTGCGTCTGTGAAGGGGTCACATTTCGGTCCAGTGAGGCAGTTTTCTTCCACTCTGGTCTGCTCTCCTCAGATTTGCTGCTCTCATCTGCATTTACACGCATTGTGTTAGATTAGACAACTGGTACAGTGCCGAATAAAATTATAATTCTAAAATCCTTTGAGATGCAGTTTATAATCTAAAACCAACCAATGGGACTGAATTAAAACATAATTCATCCACAGCAATGTAACAAAGTGTTGCCGCTAAAGCTAGCACATTATCATGTTTATATTTCCTTAAAATAAATGCCCTGATTATTTAAAACCGTTCAGTTTCGTCTTCTGTTATCCTTGCCTCATATTACATTTGGTATTATAATCTGAATCCATTTACTGCCACACATATGCAAGAACATAGGATCCCTGGAGAAAACTCCTTTGCCAGGGCACTGCATAGCTGTGTGTGTAACTGAATGAGAATGAATGGGGCAGGTTACCCTGTATGAACTGCAGTTGGGGTGTAGCTGATTGGGTCTCCTGATGTTCTGCTGCCTGGCCGTTCTGCTGTACTGGTGCAATTACTTCTGTCTGATCGGAGCTGTAGGTGAATACAAGTTACATCAACATATGAGAAATACTACTGGAGATAATATAGTTTGTTACAAAGCGAAGGGTGGGGCACACATATATTTATACCACAGCTGGTTTTGCCCGATCGCAAGGTGATTTGCTGTGAGGCATTCAATATATCTCAATAATGACAACATGTCGCTTTTGTCTATAAGCTAGCAAACCCAAAAGAAAAGCAGATTGTATTTCCATTACAAACTGTGAAGTGTGTTTGTGTGGTTGCTATAAACTTATGTTTAGTGGCACCCAGTCATTTGTTTTAAGGCCAAAAAACTGTTAAAAAAAAAAAAATCAAAACCAAACATGGATCAGATCTGCAGACTCTTCTTATTCTCTTCTTTTATTGGCTGGTTCTTACCCAGTCATTTATGGTAAAGAATGGCTGAAAACGGATGGAGCACGCTGCTCTAGTACAAAAAAGATGGGGAAAACTGCACATAACTGTGTTCTCTGACTGATTATTTAGAATTAAACCACAACAAACAGTGAGTAATGTCTTTTTTATGACTGGCTTTAATGTTTTGAAGTATATTGACAAGTCTGCTGTGTGTTTTGCTCTGTCAGACTGATTTGTTGCTCCACGTTTTGTCTCCTTCCAGCAACCATGGCCACGACATCACAGACTCTCTCTCCAACACACATTTTTAAAGCAACTCGAGCATAGTCATTCTTTTACCTGTGTTCTAGCCCATTGTCCTTTGTCTGTTTCTCCAGCATTTCCTGCTTCCTCTCCCAGTCAGCCAATGAGAGGACAATGGTGTCTTGAGGAGTCGTGGAAGGAGGCGGACCTGGTGTCACGCTGGGGGAGGACAGGGCTGAGGACCGCGGGGCCAAAGGCGCCACAGTCTCCTCCAGGATCCGTCGCTCCTATTAAGAAAGAATGTCATCATGCACACCTGACCAGGGATGCAGATATGTGCAATATGTGTCTACCGTGTGCAGTATTGTGCAATGTTTAAATCAGGTGCTACACATTATTATTATGTGCAAACTATATAAAAAGAATACTACTAGTACTATTACCACAGTAACAATGATAACAATAATAATAATAAAACTCGGACTGGACACATTAACATGTGAATATCATGTTATCATTTATGTTGTGTTATAATAATTGTGTCATACAAGATAAGATAACCCTTCATTAGCCCCACAGATGGCTAACCATGGTAAATCATTCATTATATTTGCTCATAAACAGGCCTTGTTCTCATAAAGAGGTGGAAGAACAAAGTGGTACTAAAAAGTAGCTGGCTACATGCTTCTAATTATTCATTTAAAAAAAGCCGGAGAAGAGCTTTACAACACTGACTACATAGGTTTTGAGTCTTTTAGGTGCAATTCTGAGTCTGAGGTGTAAAACGAGTAAATACTCAAGTGTATAAGATGTGAGGTCAAAGTTATTACAAAGGTTCTAAGATTTGAGTCTCTAAGCTGTGAGTCCAAATCAATTCTCGAGTCTCTCTGTGAGGGTACAAGTTGAGTATTTTTATGCCTTTAGTTTAAAATTGTAGTTTTGAAATAGTAAACTTTAATAGATTTTAAGCTAATTACTTATTTCTATCAAACTGAAGGGTTTTCTAAACTAAGGTATTTAGGAATATTTCATTAAACCATATTTAAATCCATACTAAACCCCCCACTGCTGAAAGGTTCAAAATTCACAGGCAAACAGTGAAGTATTGCCTTTTTCAGGCTAAAGTTTCTCCAGTCAACTGAATTGCAACTGAAGTCAACTTGGTATCTGAGCATTTCTATGTCTATCAATGTCTGATATAATGGTTCCGCCCCCCCATGCTTTTTTTTTGCAGGGTATTAACATTTGAGGGTAAGTGTTTCTATTACAAACCAGATAAAATGTTAAAACCCTGCATTAGCATTTAGTTTTGGTTTTATATTTTTCATTCATTTTTATGTTTTACCAAAATATCTGCTGTTAAACAGCTTCTTATTAGTTTAAAGTGTTTGCAAAGCAAATATAATTGCATTTTTGTTCCTGAATGTGTATAACAATGGGATAAATCTTGATTAAGCAATTTAATGGCTGACCATCATTAAATAAAAAAATAAACTTAAGAAGAACGATAGCTTCCACAATCATACTAATACTATTCTCCATCTTCTGGAATGTCTCGCTATAAGAGAGTTGTGGCCCACCTCCTCATTGTGTTTCCTCTCTTCTTCTTCCACTTCTTTCTGAGCCTTTTCCCATTCCTTCTTCAGCCGCTCCTGTTCCTGCTCATACTTCTCCTACAGAGAGAGACAAGGAGATCAACATGGAGCTCAAGGGTCAACCTTAGGAGAGAGAAGGATGTAGAGGACAGAAGAAAAAGAAGAAAATGGGACATACAAGGAGATGAAAAGACCTAATGAACATGAAGACCTCTACAGATGGGTAGATCTGGCGTTGGATTAAATTTTCCACCTCTCACTGTAACAGATTACCCCCTTGCTTTCACATATTTTTATTCTTGTTCCCTACCTTCATCACATTAGCATCTTTTAATCAGACATGCTTGGGTAAAACATCAGTGCACCAAGGTTTATTAGGCCCAAACTTGTGAGAAAAATAAGAAATAAACATCAAAATGATTCAAGAGAGTAAAGTTTAGTGTTATTAAAAACATGACAGACTTACAGATATGTTCTATGTAAAAAGTTTTAGATTTATTCAGGTGAAGGCTAACATCGCTAAATACTCACAACGCACACTGTATGAGATAAAAGGTACAGAATGTTGGTTGAAAACATAGAGGAGTAAATTAATTCAAGAGGCATTTAAACCTACTCTGGGGTGTCTGATGACTTATACTTAACTGTGATATAATCATGGCTATTAGTGGCACAGGACAATAACAACCAGGGTTTATGATGAGCCAGTTTAGGTCCATTTTGGACAGATTATTTTTTTTTGCCTCAGGACAGTTTTGGACAGATTTGTGTTGCTTTCTAGTCAGTTTCTACATAATCTTTTTGGTTTCAGGTGAGTTTGGACTGCGTTTCTTTGGTTTTAGGTCAGCTTTGGACAGAATTTCGTTGGTCTAAGGTCAGTTGCGGACAGAATTTTTAGATTTCAAGTCAGTTTTGGGCCGAATTTATTTGGTTGCAGGTCAGTTTTGGATTGAATTTTGTGGTTTCAAACTCTAAATCTAATAATGTAGTTCAAACTTGGTTGGGATGAGTTGGAACAGAATTTTGTCAAGCTTGTCTCAGATTCAGACCCATATATTGCAGTGTGTCAGGTCAGATCAGATTCAAAGAGAAAATACTCAGGTTGTTTAGACATTTGGATCAACATTTCAGTTCCAGTTAAACCTTGTCATTCTAGTACCACCTACTGTTAACGTGATGTTGTCACGGTTCCAGTCTATGGCCACTAGGGGACGTACTTGGCCTTCTTATGTTTATCCTTTTTGGGTGTGGCTTAATCTCTGGTCCACCTGCGAGAAAAGGTTCTCAGCAGCCAGAGATTATTAGCTAATTATTGTCTTCCCGTTGGTCTGAAGTTCAGTCACATTTTCTATTTAGGCTGGTTTAACATATTTTCTATTTAGGCTGGTTTAACATATTTTCTATTTAGGCTGGTTTAACATATTTCCTATTTAGGCTGGTTTAACATATTTTCTATTTAGGCTGGTTTAACATATTTTCTATTTAGGCTGGCATGACATATTTTCTATTTAGGCTGGTTTAACATATATTCTATTTAGGCTGGTATAACATATTTTCTATTTAGGCTGGTTTAACATATTTTCTATTTAGGCTGGTTTAACATATTTTCTATTTAGGCTGGTTGTATTATGGGTCTTCCCTCAATTTCCCACAGTCTATGTCCTCATCCTTTATTCTTTGTTCTATTATTCATGTCTGTTTCTTTTAGTTAAACTCTGATTCGATTAAGTCTGTGCTTGTGCCTCCTTTTCTCGATTTGAACATAACCGGTTTATGACAGATGTTATAATTTTCAAAGTCATATGGTTGACTAAGACTGGTCAATTAAAGTGACAGCTAATCTCTCACCATTTATTCACTGCTACATTAGTTCAAGAAATACTTTTAAAACCCTAGAGCCTCTTTACATCTCCTTGAGCCCCTGCAGAGCATTTGATGATACAGTATTGATTCTCTAGATGCAGGGACATGTTATTCTTGGCAATAATGAAAAATGTCCAGTCGAGGAGAATTTGTAGATTTTTGAGTAACTCATGAGTAGAAACCTCCAGAGGATGAATTCCACCAATACTGCAAATGTTCTGCCTAATTCAGTTGTTAATGAATGCGTAAAACAAACTAATTTCAGAATATTTGCCACTACAGAGAGATTTGTGTAAAATGCTGGACCCTCCACCCTCCACCATTCATTTAATCTTTATTTATTTGTAAATAATGTTGCATAAGACAGTATTTAATGTTTATAACGTGCAGTCATGTTATGTAAAAACTCTATGAGGGAGTTCTGGTTCCTATCACCACCACTATAAACAATTCTGACTTTTCACATCAAACCATTCTGAATAACTTCACCATCCCATCCATTTACATATGCTGAGATTTTGAAAAAATGATAAAAGTAAAGTAAATAATTAAACTGGCCTTTATAGTCACAAGTGAACACCCTACAGCAAACCACACCACACAGTGTGAACAGTGTGAAATTCTCACTACATTTAACCCATTCCTCAAGTGAAACAGTGTACAGCCACTGGCACGGCAACCTGGGAGCAGTGTGTTGCACAAGGGTGCCTCAGTGGTGCCACTGGCAGTCCTGGGATTCAAACCCACAACCCTCTGATGACAGGGGCAACTCCCTAACCACCAGACAACCAGCTGCCCAAAAGTCCCCTTAAAAAGCATAAACCACACTGAGACTTGGCTGTGTCCTGCTTCTTCTCTGTTTTACTACTATTTATGATTTCTATTATTTATGATTTATAACTGTGGAGGATCATGCCGCACACCTGCAGTGGTCAGTGTTTACCTGTAGCAGGCGCTCCTGCTCTTGCTGCCACCTCTCCTGGCGCTTACGCTCCTCATTAGGATCCCATGTCCAGTGATCAACCCGCTTTGCAAGGTTTAAAATCGGGGTTTCGATCTGACACACACAAGGACCCACACAAACACACACCCATACATACACAGCGAAAAAGGAAAGAGGGAGGAGAAGGGAAACAGCAGGACAGCTTGTAGCAGTTCTACTCGGAGCAAGGAAAACACAAATAAAGGATAGAGAAATGAAAGGAGTGAAGGGAGGATGGATGAAGTCTCCTGAAGGTACTTACGCATTCGCTGGTAAAGTCGAGACCCTCTGGGGGGGAAAGGAGAAAACAGAACATTTAGAGGGTGTTTGAAAAACACTGCGATATCTAAAGAACACTCACTAAAGCACAAGGCCTATTGCTGAGCTAGGATAGGACATGATATCTTATTTCCCCAGTGGGGAAATTAAGCTGACAGTAGGGTTGGGAGATATTTGGTTGTTTTTTTCAGTTTAGTCAAATAGCTGAAAAAGTTTTTCCTTTTGATTGGGTTAGCAAACGCTAACGCTAATAAGCTCCTTACTAGTTTAAAGTTTTTACAAACCAAATATTATTGCACTTTTGTTCATATAGCAGTACATTAAAAATAAAAATTCACAATACACTAGTTTTTAACTCAATATTGATTTTTATGTATAACAATGTGATTAATCACAGAAATGTTGTCACTGACCACTATAAGAATTAAAAATATTGCATGCTGAGCAAAGTTTTTTTTAAATACAGAAATTATGATGGTTTTTTACTCTAGGGGACTTTCATTGTAATGTTAGTGACAAGTCCGTTCATGTCCCACACAAAGCAATAATATACAACTTACGCTATAAACCATTCGAAGCATTCGTAACTTCTAACACACATTTGAGTGCCACTTTTATTTGCATGTTTTAAGGCCCACTCTGAAGTAGCTTATTGCGGATTTTTTCTTCAAAACTTGTATCAGCAAGTTTACTTAACATGCAAGATATCTGCAGCTGCGAACATGCATTTATGAGATCCTGATGGTGTGGGTTTCCTCACTTTCAGCGATGCACACACAAGCACCTTATGCTAATCGCTCCCACTTATAGACAATTTGATTAAAATGGCATTATAATGACTAACTACAAACGAATAACTAGTTCAGTGCATTGAGAACATACATATTTTAGTCACTACATTCAATAATTAACTTTATATTATTAAAAATGTTTTTCATAAAATGATCAATTAAAAATTTAAGAAGGCTTAGTACACCTTAATACTGTGACATTGAATGTGGCCATTAAAATTATATTATGATATTATTACTATTATTATTATTATTATATTACAGTATATTGGGTAATTTTATCAATTAAAATGTACATTCTCAAATGAACTGAATGAGTAATTTGTTTATAAACATGATAAACATGGAATATGTCGGTCATTATATATGTTTTTACAATATATACAATGTAGTCATAAACAGACAAAGGCACCAGTCACCATTACAAACAATTGCTGGTCAAGGTTGTTGATATTACAGTGACTTAAAAGACTTAAAAACCAGACAAACTAAACAGGAAATGACATTAAACACAAGAACACAGTGCATTAAACCTGAGCTTTTTGTGAACTGCACTGTTTAACGAGTGGCTCCTACTATGAAAGCCTATTGAGGACAATATGGAGAATGTTTAATCTTTAACAATGAACATCTGCTTCAGAGATGATCTCCATCCAATCTCATAGTGTCCTCAGCAGGGCTGAATATGAGACTTCTCAGAATGGACAGATCGACACGGAGTGGACCCGGCGATGGAGGACGAGAAGCGAGGCGGGGGCAGGTGGAGGTGTCTGACCTCATACTCCATCCTGACCCAAAGGCGACACTGGGTTAAGGGAACGCTGTGCATTAAGTCACTTTTACCTGTCGGAGCGAAGAACTCCCAACGTAACCTAGAGCTACTGGAGGATTGTGAGGGTTCTGACGTACGTACAAAAATCCACATACACCAAAAAACAACCAGAGAGAAGAGAGAGCGGAATACAAAGGCAGATACGGTAAGAGAGACAAGGCAAGAAGCATAAAAAACAAACAAACAGATAAATAAACAAAAAGAATAAAAGTTCAATTTAACTCAACAGAAATCCAAAGTAGGATAATAAACCGTCCCTCAAGTGGGGAATTTGCATTGTTACGGCAGGAAAAGTGGACAGTACAAAGGTAAGAGCAGCAGACACAATAGAATTAAAGCTAAAAGAGATTCAGGTCACTGTAACTATAATACTCCGTAGTTCTTCAGCTGTGGGAGCTCTCAGAGAAGTGGGGGCAGTGTAGTTTTATTACCTGTCAAGGAGAGCGAGTAAGAGGTTGTGTCAGCCTTTTTGGAGTCGGTACAGGAAACCTCGTCACATGACTTCTCCGCTGAACCATCCGAAGCACTCCGCTAGAGTGAGAAAACTCTCTTTCAACTTAATGAGAAAATGTAGTGCAATTTTATTTAGAAATTTAAAATGTGATATCAAAATGAACTGCAGTGGTCTTTTTTTATTCCAGAGCTGTTTATCCTAGACCAGTTCACACTACTGTCAATACCTGGTCAGTAATGGACATATCTGATGTGATCAGTGAGACTGTCTGCGTAAGTTCAGTCACGATGGTTGTCTTGATGATGCAGTTTCGCTTCACCTCTGGGGGCATCTGCTGCTCTTCTGCAAATCAGAACAACCACAGGTTAAGGACACTTTAAAACTGCATTGAACTGTATACACAATAAGTAGGAATGTATACAATACGTAGGAAAGTAAACAGCAAGTATACTATAAGTATAAAATATTATTGGAGTGGAATTTAGCAAGTATAAATAAACTAAAGTGGCCCTTTATAGTCACACCTGAACACACCACAGCACACAGTGTAAAAACGTCTCTTAACCCATTCACTAAGTGAACAGGGGACTTCCTCTAAGGAGCAGCACCCAGGGAGCAGTGTGAGGGTATGGTATGCACAGTGATGACACTAGCAGTGTTGGGATTCGAACCCACAACCTTCGGCGTACAGCGGCAACTCCATAAACACTAGGCCACTAGCTGCGCTTTCAATACCCTGGCCTAGTGGGAAGAACAGTTGCCTTTGGACCACCAAATCATGGGTTTGAATCCTACCTTCAGCAGACCACCACTGGGTTCCTGAGCAAGACCCTTAAACCCAGGTTGCTCCGGGGAGGCTGTCCCCTGTAGTTAAGGAATACCAGTTGCTTACTGTAAATGAGTTTTAACTCCATTATCTTATCCTTAGCCAGGGTAGTGGGGATGTTGGAGGCAATACCGCTATCTACTGTAATCCTCTTAAATTCACATTATGACATACAGCCATGAGAAATAATAAGAGAAAGTGTTTCCCTTTTTCTGTTCACTCTTTGTACAACAACACCTCTTGAGTGTAAACAAAATGACACATAAAATCCAGGCTAAAACTAAAGCAACAAACTGTTATCTATTTAGGGTAAGGGGATAAATTTGATCTCAAGCCAAATGCGAAAATAACATGAAACTGCAAACCTGTCAATACTGAATGTGGGAGCATCGTGGAGGCCTCTTCTTCATGACTTTTCTCCTGAGGACTGCTGAGACTCTCTTTCTCTTCCTTTATCTTTTCTGTCTCCTGTTTGGAAACGGCAGAAGCAGTCTGAGTGTGCGCTTGTGATGCGGTCTCACTTGCTGCTGAGATTTCTCGTTCCAGCTGAAGACTTTTGGTTGCTGGTTTTGCTGGTGTGGGAGAGAAGGAGACAGGTCGTACTGGTGATACTGGAGCCTCCCTCTTCTCCTCTGCAGCATATTCTCCATTTACTCGCATCAATCCATCAGTCTGAGGCAAAACACACACACTGCATATCAGTGAACTGGTTTAGTCAGTGAACATAATCAGAAATCTGATTATACAGATGAGGTACGGCTTGAATCTGCAAATGTTTGCAGGCGTTTGGTCATGTGAACATAGCTTTAAAATTTTAAAAATCTTTGGTACAAGTTTTGTTTTTCAGTATATACAATTGTACAATGTGTTTGTGTACATATTTTCACCCAGTAAATAAAACATGGGCATCATGTTTGCCATGACACATTTGTATCTTGATCAGAGATCGGTCTCGGTGCTGCGCTGATATGGGATATATAAGGGGAAAAAAACACTTTTATACAAAAATCTAACCTTAAGTATCCTAATTACGCAGTTAGTGTTCTACAAATGTTGATCTACAACATGCTCAAATAAGCAAGGTGTGATGTAATTTAGCATAACAATCAGAAATATCATTATGGTCCAATGTAAAAGTAAAGAGATGTATTGTAAGCCTATTACTCTGTACTGTTTTAATGCCAGTGTATTGGGGGGTCCTCTGTTTACAAAAGTCTCAAAATACAACATTACAGTGCTCACTCCCATTAAAAACACAAAATATTGAGACTTGAGTGTTCGAATATATGCAGTTAGCGCCATGCTAATGGATTTTACGGGACTAATTTAGTACAAGTACAGTATGTTTATGTCCATTTATTTCTTCTGTGGCTTAGTCTAGATGATGTTTTTACAGCTGTGTTCGGATCGTTAAGGCTAGGGTGTGTTTCGACCTACATCACATTCCCTTTCGTAAGAATGGAACTCGAGGACACCCTGTAGATCACTATGCATGTAAATCAAGTACCTGACTTACTTTAAGAGGCTTGTAAGGAGCTTGATGGTGTTTGGGCTGGCTGTAAGGCTTTGGGGTCAGAAGTGGCACAGGCTTGGAAGGTGGAGGGGGTACCCGAGCGGGCAAAAGAGGGACTTCTGGGGTTTTCCCACAGGTGAGTGATAGCTCTGGGGTTTTGGGCCGAATGTGTGTTGAACTTTGAGGAATCTGCGGGTGCAGTTGAACGGTGGGTTGCGTTTGGGTGGATGGCAGAGCCGCTGGAGTTTCTGGTTTTTCCTTCAGAGGGCTTGCTGTCTGTGGCCTGGGTTGAGGTGGTGATGACGTGGGTGTCACTGTCGTAGCAGAAGGGAGTTTTGGGAGTTGCAGTTTCTCTAGTATGGCATCACTGATGGTGAAGCGAAGAGCGTAGCGCTGTAACACGGACGCCTTCTCTTCTGGACTTGAGGCTTTACAGTACAGCTCATGCAGCTCCTGCTCTCGGCGCTCCCTAGAGAAAGAGTGGTGATTACACTTGGACCGATAGGACTTTTTATCACCTTACGAGTTACCAAAGACTAAAGGCCATGGGAAACTAAAACATGATGCAATATTACGTTGTGTACTTACGGTAAGGCAAAAATAATAACACCCCAAAAAGACACACTATATGGAAACAGCTACTGGGATGCTTGACCATCACACTATGGTGCTGCTCCCACCTTTGCAGCTAGAAGTGGAAGGCTTTGGAGTATGTGTGAGAATGTGTGCCCATTCATGCTGTAGAGCATTGATGATGTTTGTATTTCTTAATACAAACATGTCTTTATGGAGGCACAGTCATGCTAGCATAGAAAAGGTATCTCCCAATAATGTCTCCACAAAGAAACATGGCGTAGCCTATAATGACTTGGTCTGAAAAGTTGCTCCAAGGATTTTTTCAGAAAACCCTGAAAAACTGGGGTGTCCCAATACTTTTGTCCATGCATTGCAGACAGATTTGTCCATATAGTTTACTCTGTGTATGGGAGTCATACTCCAAGCTAATCCATCACAGATACCATCACCAACTGAAGCCATGGCAGAAAATGCGACAGCCAGGAAATACAAATTTGATCCCACAAAAATTTTTTCAGAGTTTTAGGTAAATCACACCTAAAATCTTAACTGTTCTAAATTGTAAACTTTTATGAAAGGTTAAGAGCTTCAATGAAAGCTAACGAAAGCTAAATTAAGCACTGTATCTACGACATCATTAAAGGCAAAATTCCTGTTTATTACATTACTGCAGCTACTGTCTTATTTGTGTTTCTAGATTTTTAGGAAACTTCTAATGCAAAAAAATAAGAGTAACATCAAGTTATAATGTGATACCTGCTGTTTGAAGTTCTGTTAATCACCTGTTGTGTTTAACACTTTAAAGCTTTTAAAACTGTTTCAACGAAACAATCGATATAAATGTGTAAATGTTCATTAACATCAAAATGATGAGTCAGACAAGGCAAAGAAAGTCAGGAAAGCGAAAGACTGGATTTATCGCCTCACTTTTCTTCTACGATCTCTTTGTAGGTTTTTATGCTCTTCCTACGCTGGATATCTCCCTCTGTCGTCATCAGCTTCTCCATCATCTTCCTCTCCTCCTCCTTCCTAATGAGATCCTGGGAGGCACTACGTCTTCGATTTTTCCACCGAGCCAGATCCTACAAAAAAAAACAACAACAAATGTGCATAAACCAATAATGAAGTGAGGAAACGAGATAACAAGTCAACAGTTTTGTAGTTAGTGTTCTCCTCAAAGCGTATAGAGCTCTCCAATGGTGTTTGTGGCAAAGATGTGGTCGTGCTTGTTGTGGGAGCCTCTGCTAACCATCACCCTTAAAGTCGGGGGAAGTGGTCATTTTGGTCAGGCATGTTTGGGGAAATTTTCTTGCTCAAGGGTTCCACAGTGCTGCCACTGGCAGTCCTGGAATTCAAACCCACAAACTTCGGATCACAAACTCATTTTTATATTCTAAAATATTTAATGAAGTGGAGATTGTGTCCAAATAGCCACAAGAGCAACAAGACTGAATGAGTTCTGTGTGGAAGAACTCGACTGGCCCCCACAGAGTCCTGACCTCAACCACATCCAACACGTTTGGAATGAACTGGAATGGAGATTGTGGGTCAGACGTTCTCGTCCAACATCAGTGCCTGATTTCATAAATGCGCTTCAGAACAAATGGGCACAAATTCCCACAGAATCTTTTGGAAAGCCTGCCAAGAAGAGAGGAAAGCTGTTATTGCAATAAATGGGGGACCAACTCTGTATTAAAGTCTATGTATTTGAATGCAATGTCATTAAAGACCCCATTGTTGGAAAGGTCAGGCAACCCAATTACTTTGCCCATACAGTGAATGGGGACATGCCATGCCACCCAGTTCAGTACTTTTCAGAGAAAGCAATAGCTTACAAAGCACACTCTAAAGGGAAAGAACAATTAATCACAAGCAACTCTACATATAATTAGTGCTAATAGGTAGTTGTGCAGCTGCTGGGATGCTATAATCACCTTTGGGTACAGGTTTTCCCGTTTGGTGAACAATATCTTTAATTAGAAAAGAGCCTAGCGATGATGGCACATATCGCATGAAGGAACAGACGGTCTGAAACCTAGGATTCGCAAACGCCGGAATCTCTGTGCTCTGTGTAAACGAGTGACGTATTCACGCAACAGATCACTTACTGCGTTTGCGTA
>JBBKCR010000080.1:4654402-4671177 GCA_037577295.1 Ladigesia roloffi | reverse complement strand
TCCATTAAATGACTACCAGACTGCTACGGCTAAAGCTAATAATCTGCGTTTGTGTTCTGCTGAGAAAACAAAGTCACAGTCAAATTGGATGCCCCGGGGGTAAGCAAATAAACATCAGATTTTCATTTTGGGGTGAACTATCCCTTTAAGTGGCCCTGTTTCATCCATCAGTAACTGAATCAGTGTGAAGCTGCTGGAATACAGACCATAGAAAGGCTGCTCTAAACACACTACTGCACTAACAACACATATAGAGAAGTTTCTATTTTTTAACACACTCAAACTGCAAAAGTTAAGAAAAGAATGGCAACCTGTGCATTTTATAAACAAACACACTGCAAACAGTGAACAGAAAAAAGGAAAAGTGGTCTATTATTGTTTCAATAGCTGTATTTGAGGGCATTGCATATATTAACTGGGTTAGAGCTTAAAAAGGAATGAGTTAAAAACTACCTGCTCTTATTCACTGCACCAACTGTACAAATCCAAAAAAAGTCAGTTCCCCTGAAACTGGTGACATGTTAGAATTCTTCTAGTTAGAAGTTTAGAAACAGACAATCCCCACTAGAGCACAGGCTTCATTGCTTCAAAGGCAACGCGAGGCTTTCAGGTTTATTTATGCAGCACATTTCCTACACAAAGGCAATTCCTGGTCCTTTGCATAGACCTTTCCAAACATCTTAACAAATACAAATAAATTCAAATGTGTGTCACATTTACAACAAGTACAACATACTTTATGTTGCTTAGCAGCCGTAGCCAATTGGTAATTCCAATTTTGTTGCTAGTATTCCAATTTTTATCGCTAGTATATTAAAAATATATTAGGTATGTGGTGTTTTCTTGCTATTTCACATAAGCAATAAGCCACTTGAGGATATCCATTACAGTGATTTACTTCAGTTCGGCACCTTGTTTTTACTGTTTTTACTGTTTAACTACTGTTTATACTGTTCAGTCAGTTTTTGCCACATCAATGTTGGAGATCTGGTTAATGGATCATTTACATGAAATCGAATGTATAATACGGGGCTATAATGTGATGAGAAACAGCAATACACGAATATTCACACACTGAACCACCAAACAAGCTTCTCATTCCGGATTAATTTTATGCAAATGAACCGAGCAATGCTCAGTCAGACTGATATGTGTCACTCACACAAAATGTAAAAATAATAAATACAAATAAATAAGTAATAAACCAGAGTAGGACAGAATATGCACAACATGGACAAATATATTGGGACATATTGAGCTAGGCCCCTTTTTTCCAGTCCTTAATCTTATTGCTTCTGCAGACAAAAACTGGAGATTACGAGCCATGCCTTCTGGTCCAAAATCAGTGTCTGACCTCATAAATGCTCTACAGAGTAAATGGGCACAAATTCCCACAGCTGTTACAGCTGCAAAGGGGAACCAACTCTATATTCATGTTTATGTATTTGAATGCAGTGTCCTGTTGTTGGAAGGGTCAGGTGTCCCAATACATACGTCCACATAGTGTAAGACATCAGTTCTTGAAGAGGCGTCTTGAAGAAGGGTTACCTTTATTTCTGTAAAGGTTACTGGGCATGGTCATGTGTATGGTATACGATTAGTAATGCAGAACATTCTTCTTTTAAGCCTCCCTAAGATACCAAGGGAGTAAGTGAAAGACTTATGACCTTATAAGCTGTTTGAGCTTCGATGCCAACCTTTACTGCATGACAGTGCCTCTACCAGTCATTAAATAAGGTGCTTCATCACATCCCTGAGGACTGATTGCTTCCACTGGGTAGCTTTAATCCTAAAGCCAAACAGAATGTGAGCACTGACTTCAGCAAGGAAGAGCAAATACTGGCGACAAGGCAAAGAAAATTCCCACCAAAGACCAACACACAGTTAACTCCAAAAGTACTGGCACCCCTGATGAAGCTGCACAAAAAACAACTGTACAATTAAACCCCCAAATATATAAAATGATTCAAACGTTTTCACATTCTTTAAAAAAAAATGGGTCAAAACACCATGAAAGAATTTTGCATCTTCTAGTGAATAAAAAATAAAATAAAATAAAATAAAACATTAAATATAAGACTACACACATGTCAAATCCCTGCTATCCATTAACATCAGTAAATCTAAAGACCACTACACTAATATAAGTCAATAGATCTCATTTGCATCCTAAAATCCCACCCGAACACAGGAGTTGCATAACAGTTCTCCACTTTAGGATCTCCTAAAGGGAACAGAAAAGTTCCACATAATGTGTCTTTACTGCTGTCTTTCCTCCTGTAACCACAAGTCATATTCAGAATCCATGTGCTGGGCTGGACACAGTCCTGAAAGCCAGCTTAAAAGCTGCTTGGGAAGCTGCTCCTTTAAGATTTCAGGACCATAATCAGTCCAGTGTATTGCAACACCCCAGGCAGCCGTATCCCTAGGCAGGTCTTCTGAGTTAGCTTTACTTTGGCTTACAAGGGATAAGAGTCCAGAAAAAGCCCTGAAAATGTCCATCACTGTGGAGGACATCACTGACTACTGTCTCTGGAAACAGCTCTGCTGTAAAACATGACAAAGATATCAGGAGGAATAAACATAGACAAGGTAGAAAAGGTCTGAAGAGTAACACAAGTGATAAAGTTGGAGCCACCATCAGAATAGCAAAACCACCACCAGAATAACTTCAGTGATTCTTGGTTTAGATTCTTCACATTGTTGGAACTGTGCTGGAGGGAAGCAACACCATTCTTTCAAGAATAATTCCTCAAGTGGTGATGGAAAGTTCTGCATGACCCATCACTGAAGTGGTCAAGTATTCAGACCTGTACCATTCTCTTGGTGCCCACTACACATGCACCTACTCACTTGTGGAGAATATGGTGAGGAATGACTCATATGACTGTCTAACATTTCCCCACATCTCTGTAGATTTACAGATTTATTCACTGAATACCTGTTTTTTTGCACTATAGTCTCAGAGACACTAATTGATGTATATGTTTGCTACTATTTGCACTCCATTGTTACTTTTTGCACAACTGTCTTATCTGCTGTGATCATTTTCACTACTGCCTTCTTTGTATGTGTTGTTACTTTGTCTGTTTATAGAATGCCTATTTCTTATCTAGGTTAAAACCCTTTAAGCGCCAAAGTCGCAGGATTGCGACAAGACGCCATCATGACTAAAACGGACTGTATTTACAAATATCATGTAATGTAGCATTTGTATTGCCTAGCACTAGATGGCAGATATGTAGTACTTTGATTCAAGATGAAAATTTCACCATCATCCTATTCAAAGTTTTGAGTAAAAAGCGGTTTAAACGAGCCTTGTGTCATTGATGCGGGAGCAGAGAAATAGTGACGATGGACAACTTTTTATACTTACTGGCACACTGAGAAATATTGTGCACTCTTTCTCTGCTCAAAAATTTCGTCTTGAATCAAAGTACTACATGTCTGCCAACTACTGGTAGGGAATACAAATGCCACATTACAGGATGTTTGTAAATACAGTCTGTTTCAGTCATGATGACATCTTGATAAGATAATATAGCAATATTTTACTACTTTCTTCTGTTTTATTGTTGGTTTCCCTTTTCCTGATCATTATGAATGAAGATAAAAAGACAAAAAAGATAAAAAGAAAGAAAATAACTTCCCAACATCAGTTCAATATCAGCTGTTTCCTGAATATAATGAAATGTAAGATGTCTGTCACTTCATGATGTCATAATATGCAAATTAGATGAGAATATTTATACCCCACATAAACTTCAATAAGTCAATAAGTCTCTATCTTTAACCCCTTTTAAGCCACAAGCTTTTGAAATATTGATGTAATAATCCAGTATATAAAAAAAGGCGCTTAAAGGGTTAAGTTAAACCCTTATAGTTCTAATATAGTTTATAGAGGAAACACACACCAGTGAGGAAGAAACAGCATTTCCGTTCCCATGTATGACAATAAATCTCATTAAATCATGAATCTTAAATCTATCACCTTTGGAATGAACTGGAATGTCGAGCTATGCCTTCTCGTCCAACATCAGTGTCTGCTGTCATTAATTCTCTACAGAATGAACATACACCAATTCTCACAGAAACTCCAACATCTTGTGGAAAGCCTTCCAAGAGAAGTGGAAGCTGTTCTAGCAATAAAGAGGGACCAACTCCATCTTAAACTCTATGCATTTGAATGCAGTGTCATTAAAGCCCCTGTTGGTGGAATGGCAAATTGTCCCAATACTTTTGTCCATATAGTGCATGTTAGTATGTGCTTGACTCACATCCTGCCACTGGTCCTCCTCCTCTCTCAGCTTGTTGTATTGGTTGTGCAGACTCTCGTGCCGCGATTGGCTGTGCGGCGACAGGGCGTCCACCTCCTCCTCATCCCGCATGTCAATCAAACTGACACTCCTAAAAACATCAAGCCAAATCGACAAAATAAGCAGAGTTACAAATCTGTGCAGGAGCGAAATAAAGAAAATGAAGGTCGAGGGTGCATCCAAAGCAACACCATCACTTGAAGCTTTTCAGTGAGAAAAGAAAACTGCCAGAGGAAAAGCAGATCCAGAAAGACAGTCGGAATGTGGCAGGAAAATAGACGACAAAATGAAAGTAATGTTAGCAATGGCACAACACGCATAGTTCTCTGTACTGATTAAAGGAAGAAAGGAAAAAAATGAAAGGGTCCAGTTACCCAAAAAAGTTCTAGCACCAAGATCATCCAAGATTATGGCCCAGTCAGCTAGTCAAAGATCCCCAATTACTTATTTCTACTTCCCTATCAGGAGCAAAATGAGTTAAAACCAAAATCAGTAGTGACACACATTGGGCAAAACATAACTAAATTGGACAATTACTAGTTAGGGCTGAATTCTATTTTCTTTGTCCGAGAGGAACTGCTGCACATTTGTCTAGCCTGACTGATCCCCCTGGGGCCCCAAATCACCCACTGACTACAGACGTGCTCCTCCCCCAGCCAAGGGCAACTGGTGTTTAAAGCTGTTGGAGACTGATGCTCCTGTTCCTGTTGTTTATGGACTACAGACTCTCAGTTGTTCCTCCAACAAATTTGACCTTATTGACACTTAGTGGTACCAACTCTGTTAGCCCATCTCTCAATAAGCTTGTTCATAAAAGCTTTTTTTGTTATTTATCCCCATAAATGCTCTCTTTTCTTCCTCTCAGGGTTGACCTGAGGAAGATGGGTTCCCCTCTGAGACTTGGTCGCCCTTGGTCGTACTAGAGGTTCGGACATTGGTTGTAAATCTTGGTTGTAAAAAGCGTTGTATAAAATTAAATGTAACTGAATTGAATGGAACGGAATACTGTTTGATTTGCTTCCAATCATGCACTCATAATGAAACAAAATTATCAGACTATCCTTGCTATTAAATACGATGATCTTAAGAGCTTGGAACCTATTGGGAAACTCACTCCTAATCTGTAAACCAGCCAGAAAATGCTTACCAAACACATTCTCAGCACTATATTGAAATTACAAATGCTGTGGTGGAGTTTAGAGACTGCGTATGTGTATGTGTGTTTGCGTATGTGTGTGGTTCCACTCTTGCAGTATCTGTTTGCATGCGTGCGTGTAAGAAGTGATGCAAGGAGTGCCTGAAAAAAGTACATGCAGCAGCTCAACTCTGTAGCAGCGAAAGGTAGAATAAGAGATAAGAAGACAGCGGGAAGCAGAGAAAATCAAACTTACTCTGTTTCATCAGAAACACTAGCAGCCTTGTGACTGAATCTAGAATGTTAAAGATCGATAAGAAATAAAAGAAAGATTTGTGAGTCTTTGACAAGCAAAATCAATACATGGTGACAAAAGGAAGGGAACAAAGAGAAACGTCCTGAAATAGAGCAAGTCATTTGGCTACTATAAACACAACTTTTAGATCATTTGTGCCACTCAGGCTCTTTAAAATATGAACACACTTAAATGGACAAAAGTATTGGGACACACTAGTTTTTCAGGGTATGGGCTTAATGCTAACCTTAAGGCTTCGACAGACAAAGACATTCTGGACAATGTCATGTTTCCAACTTTGTGGACACAATTTGGGGTAGACCCCTTTCTATTCCAGCATGACTGTGTCCCAGTGAATGGTTGGCTGCACAGAGCCCTGACCTCAAACCCATCCAGCACATTTGGGATGGACTGGGACAGAAATTGTTGGCCAGAACTTCTCATCCATTTCCCACAGAAATTGCAACATCTTGTGGAAAGCCTTTGAAGCAGAGTGGAAGCTGTTCTAGCTGCAATAGGGGGGACTGACTCCATATTAAAGTCATTTATTTGAATGCTATGTTCCTGTTGGTGTAATGGTCAGGCATCCCAATGCTTCTGTCCATATAGTGTCCAAGTGACAATCTATAAAACCCTGCAATCAAGCAACATTTAAATGTAACTTTACTATTAATAAACCATTTTTTATAAATATTATAACAATTATAATATTTATTAAAATTCAGACCCTGAATCATTTTCCAGTCCTGGAATTTATAACCATCGGTGGGTTTGACATTAAGTGGTCATTCAGTTGAAGTTTAAAGTGAGCTACCAGTGATTCCAAAATCCAGAAGATGAACTTCATTTGTGTCCTGTTAAATATAAGCTAATTAAGAGAAAAATATTCTTTTCCAGTCAAATGCATTTTTAGTTGAATTCTGAAATCAGTTCTGAAAGACACAATTCTACATGTGATTATTGGTGTGAAATAACAGTAAACTGTAGCTATACATGACTGATTCCCCTTGGAATAACATTATTTCACATACTAAGAAAATACATTATGTTATAGTATAGTAAGTATCATATTTTGAACACGACAAAACTGAACGTTAAATCTGTTTTGTGTTTTTGTTGCTAGGAGACAGACCTATGTGAATCTATGTGTAAGGAAATGTCCCCAGATAGATAAAAAACATCGAAATACGGAATGCAGTGAGAAAATTTCTTTTATTCTCCTAAAAAAAACCTTTGAAAAATATAAATTTTGCATTTCTATACTCGCTTGAAATTACATTAGAAAGACATAAGTACAATGTTGTGTGCGTGCGTGTGTGTGTGTGGCTGTATGTATTTCTAAGGGGGAGTAAACAGTTCCTCACGTTGGGGGGAGGTCATCATCTTCCATCCAAAACGGACGCCGTGATTTGGGGTCTGGTTTAGGGGAGGGGCTTTTAGCCTTGGCCCCACCTAAAATATCTCTTTGCACCCCCATCTCAGGCTCTGTGCCTGCCTCCTGCCTGTCCATCATCTGAGGGCACTTCTCAACATCTGCTGGGGTCACAGCACTAGGGGCTCGGGTGAGAGGGTGTCCGTGGTTACTAAAGCGAAAGAGGAATGGACTTGTGAGGAAGCATAAGAGCAGTTTTCCATTCTTTGTGGCGTTATATTCTGAAATGATAAAAGCGAAAAGTTGACCTATCCATACTCTGACTACGAATACATAATAATAAGTGACCATTGCAATTTATGTTTAAATCAGCATCTCTATGAACATACCAGTGTCTGTTAAATTCTTACGCATACACCTCATTCTGCTTTATGATGTAAGTAGTGACCAGTATCAAACCATATTTAATGAGGAAATGTATATAAACACTTCTCTTCTTGCAATGTGACCAGTTGGAAGGAAAACACGCAAAGGTAATTGTTGCCATTTTGTTTAAGAGTAAACAAGATATATGTTTTCTTTGTCAGTTCTTAAAGTTGATGGGCTTGAATCAGGAAAAAAAAAATGTGTGATGGTGTAAAGGTCGGAGGAAAATTGATACAAGCCAAACTGAGAGGACCAGACGACTGAGTCTGGTGGGACGTTCCTGCAAATACAGCAATTAGTACCTACCAAAGAATCATGTTGGATCCATCACTGTTCAGTGAACTGGGATCATTTTCACCATAAACCCAACAATCAAACAGATATTCAGCTCTAAAATGTCATTACTTGACAAGAACTGCCTTCTGTGCAATTCCTCAATACGTTGAATAGCCTCACAACAAATGCACTGATGGCTAAAGCATGGATGGGTAAATTGTGGTAAAGTTTAATAGTTCTGAAGTAAAATAATAGAAAACTGCTTTGCAAGTGGTCAAAAGGGTAGAAAAACATTGTACAGAATGTAAAAAACCCAATGTAGATTAAAAGAGTAAAACATAAGAGCCACTGAGCCTAACGTGTTTGGGACCAAAATATTGTCAATCGATATTTGGGGGGGTGGGATGGTGCTGGTTTTCTAAGGGTGAGATTTCGTCCAACAGAAACGCTGAGTAGTAGAATTAATAACACAATTTCAAAACATAGTTCAGTTCTTTATGTTGTAGTGCTTTATGTGTTTCAGGCAAATCGACCAGTCATGCTTCACACATTTAAAAATATTTCAACAAACCACAGAACAGTGTAGACCTGTAGACTGTAATGGAGTGAGCGCAGACTACTGTTGTAGTTTAAGTTAAACCAGGCTGTCTCTCAAACAAACACAAAGGCAGCTTTCAGAATCCACCTCACAGGTTAGTCAACAACAAACACAACCACTGTCCTCCTCTGTTGCTGTAGTACATGTAGTCTACCAGTCAAGATAAGTAATGGAAAAAGTAACGGAAGCTTCTAGCGCACCTGTTAGCATTAGCTTCATTACTGTACTTACTGTAATGGCAGTCCCTTAGAACTTAGTTTGCTTGTTCCTAACCATTCCATTATTGCTGGTATCATGCGAATCAGTCCTAGATGGTGTGTGGAATTGAATGTGTATACGTAAAAATAAAACAAAACCGAACAGCTTTTGCTAAGTCCCTCCCAAAAATGTCTAGTCCTAACTTTTAACACTTAATACTCTAAACTTTTTAATATTACTCAGAGTTTCCTTCTAATACTATTAGAAAAAGCAAATCCTCCTGTACTTTACTCAGGTGAAAATACAAAGAGAGCATTGAGACCTCCTTAAAGTGAAATTTTACCACGGATTTCCTTCATTCATCAGATTAGCTTTGTTCGCCGCTAAAATATTAGAAAAGAGAAAGCATACATATTTTTCCCTTGTTTTCCATTAATTCCTTTGCAAGAAGTACAATATAGACACTAAGCATGTCTCGGATGATCATCTACATTTCTAAAGGTGAAGATGGATGGCAAATTAGATTTTTCAAACCATCACTTTAAGATCAAAATCGTCATGCTCAGTCTCAAGCTTACACTCGAATCTCAAAACGCAATGTTGGTATTCATGCTTACAATGTTGGAGATTCAGTCAAACATGCCCGAAACCATGAATAGAGCACGCATACATGCACACTCCATTCCTCGAAGAGTCTAACCTGTCCTGAGTGTTTTCGTTGCTGGATTGATAGTGCCCACTACCGCTCCCTTTTTGGCTTTTAACAGCTCCAGGTTTAGGCAGAAATGCGTTAAATGGCTGCCCGTGACTCCCACTCTGCTTATTATGGCCGCCTGTCCTCCTCGAAAGCATGTCATCCTTCTCCAGGTCAGGTAGGGAACCATCTTCGTCATGCTCACCATCATCATCACCATAATGGAAACTGGAACCATCAGTGGTGGCCGAAGTTGAGCTAAGACTGGCCGGTTCCTTCAGAGCAACTGTGGCAGGTGCTGCCGACAAACTTGGTTCCAGGTTTTCAACTCTGTTAAGAGAGCACTCATAAGCATAGTCTTCCACACATCACACAACAGTTTGGGGAGAAAAATCCAATGTGCAAAAACTTTTCCCTTGGCCCATTGTAGTCGATCAGAAAAAAACATGTGAGGTGTTTGAAGTTTGCTTCTTCATTTCTGCCCTGAAGCCACAGGGTAGATAAGACCTCCAAGCTGCACTAACCTACAGATGATCATATGTATATAATATGTATATAAAAACTGGAAAAAGATGCAAAGATCAGGCTGTAAGATGACTAAGTGTTGGGATTTCATTCATTCAAACTCTGGTAATGGCACAGCCATCCAGTGCAAAAGTTCAAAAAAGTTTAATTGGCCTCATTGGTGATGGCCTTCCCACATAAATCTGGCCAACAGGGTGTGTGTGTGATCTGAATTCACCCCTTCACTGGGAGGCATGTCATTAAAACATAAAATCATGTCCTTTTATGGACTGGGGATGTTTGGTAACCCCTATTGAATCCTGAATCTTGAATATTTCGCGAAATAATCCACTCCACTTAACCGATTACATACACCACTGATTACATACACCACTGGAAATCCGTTCCAGGTTTTTCTACAACTAACAGCGTGTAACTGAAGTGAATCATCAGTGCATAGACAGGCTGCTGTGATTGTATTCTATCAATTTAGTGGTGCCGCTTCTTTCGCAAAAGATTCAAGATTCAACAGCGCTGGTGAACTAATCATTTATGTTAAATGTGGTCCAAACGAGTAATTATGAAATTGGAGGGGGACCCTTCCCCACATGATTAGGCCAAATAATGGATACATTAATATGCTTAATGTCATACATGGTTTTGTTTTGTTTTGCTTAATTGATTTCAGTGAGGTATTAGGCAGTCGCTCGTTTGATGCAGCTTGCAGCCCACTTTGAAGTATCGTGTATGTACCTGTTCGGGCAGTAATTATTCTGTCAAAAGTATTTACAGGTGGGTCGTCTTTGTGGATAGCTCTACATTGAAACATGCATCAAGCTGTAGTCAACATTGATGTCAACATTATAAATCATGAGAGAAGGGATGTGGTGTTGCTTGAGCTTTACCTTTAAGAGCCATTGGTTCAAACAAATTTCCAATACATTTAAACCATTCTACACTTGCAGCTTCCAGACAAAAAGAACGTTGGACAAGCAAACTTGGAACACCAAACAAGACATATCAACTACATTTGTGAAAAGTTGAAAATGAATCTTTTGGCCAAACTACTACAACCCCTTCACGAAACCTTGCATACCAGTTTGGGGTTATTTCATAAAAACATCCTT
The DNA here is from genome assembly GCA_037577295.1 of Ladigesia roloffi. NCBI lineage: Eukaryota > Metazoa > Chordata > Actinopteri > Characiformes > Alestidae > Ladigesia > Ladigesia roloffi. Next base: position 4,660,236 of record JBBKCR010000080.1, on the reverse strand, counting down.
TTCCAGTTGATACAAAAATATTCCAGACTACACGTCTAAAGTTCCGGTTAGTGTACACTGCACCACAACTTGTATTAGATCCACACAAAACACCCGAGTATTAGACCACCATTCTCATTCAGCAAGCCCACCTCTGTCCAACCTTGTATCGCTTGGTCGTTATGTTTCTCTCCAGCATCTGAGGATCCCTGGCCGTACCCCTGCTCGGGTGTGAGCTATCTTTCTCTCCAAATCTTTCTTTGTCTCTTTTGGAGGCCGGCAGAGGCAAGAAGCGGTTATGGGAAGCTCCGTACACCCCCTTCTGAAACGTCCCCGCCCGTCGCGCCATCATGTCGTCCTTCTCTAAATCCGGCTGCCTGTCCTTCTCTTCCTCCTCCTCCTCGTACTCCTCATATTCCTTCTCATCCCTCGCTTTCTCGGCTAGCCTCAGCTCCAGCGCCTGCCGCTCTGCCAGTGCTGAGGAGCGCTTGGAGTCATTGCTCAAGGGTCTAGGAGGCTCAGGGGGTGAGGTCGGGGTAGGGGCTGCTCTCACACCTCCGCTGAGTGTGTATGTGTGGGAGGCCATGGAAGGTGAAGGCGGAGAAAAATGGAGAGACAGAATGAATACAGGGAGAAGTCAATAAAGGCAGACGTCAAAGCACGATGCAGTTCAGCCAAGAGGAGCCAATACGCGTGTCCATCCATCATACATACTGAGACCACATGTGTAGGTGCTACATCTTTCACATATGCTCTTACACACGCAAGCCAAATGCAAATAAAATGAGATAAAATCACACAAGAAGTACAAAAGCCAGCTGCCAGGACAGCATACTGTAGCACTAAAAGCGCTAATAGCAAGGCTATGAAGACGTTTTGGCAGGTATGCCAACATCAGCCCTTAAAGGTACACTAAGTAACACTTGGTCATGTCACAAGTCATTGTTGAGATTATTTCTTGTAATACAAGTTATTTTCCTTTTAAAAGATGCAAAACAAGAGTGCGTCATACCCATCCTATGATAAAATATCTAGCACAGGTGGAAGCACATATTATGAACTGCAACAAGCTGTGACATTGTTTCAATAAAAGAACATAAAATAGAATAACAACTGTTTTGATATCTTGCTAATTCCATTCATTCTTTTTGTAAAACTGCACAATATTTTTTTTTTGTAAAACTGCTTAAACACACCTGACCTGGCTTATTAATGATCTGAATTAGAAATTGTAACAAATTTTCCCTATTAACCCTGATGTTTCTAACTGAACCCAGTATCAAGAAGGGTCCCGGAGCGAGCAGAGTGTTTTGCAGAATGACCGGTGCACAGTGATGTTTTAAAGGTTTATCTATAAACCCTTTCGGGTATATATAGCTACGACAGACATGCTGATGGTTACATTTTTGCATTTTGGAGTGTCCCTTTAAATAGTATACTCAATTATCTGGTCAGATTATCATGATATTCTTCTTAGTGTACCTTTAACCCTATCAGGGGAAGCAGATCACTGCAGCTCTGTTGCAATGGTAACAAGAACACTCCCACAAACGCACCAGCCTACATCAACTCCAATTAGTTCAGGCTGTCCAAGAAGCATGTGTGTGTGTGTGTATGAGTGTGTGTGTGTGTGTTTGCATGTGTATGAGTGAGTGTGTGTGTGTTCGTGTGTGTATGAGTGTGTGTGTGTGTTTGTGTGTGTGTTTGCGTGTGTAAATGAGTGCGTGTGTGTGTGTGTGTTTGCTTGTGTATGAGTGTGTGTGTGTGTGCATGAGTGTTTCTGTGATTGTGTGTGTTTGCGTGTGAATGAGTGCGTGTGTGTGTGTGTGTATTTGCATATATTTGTGTGCGTGTTTGTGTGTGCATATTTATGTGGAAATGTGTGTGTGTTTGTGTTCATGTTTGTGCATGTATATGATGAGTGTATGTGTGTGGGTTTGTGTATGTGGTGCCTGTGTGTGTGTGTGTGTGTGTGTGCGTGAGTCAGTTAGTGAAAAGGTTTGCCAAACCATTCACCCACTGAGCTACAAATCACTAGTACTACTGGAGGGGAGAGGAGAACCAGACCATTCAGCAAGCAAAGTATGTGTGTGGTGTGTGTGAGTGTGTGTGTGTGTGTTTGTTTTGTGCCTTTATGTGTCTTTTGTGTGATTGTACAGTTGAGTGTTTGTGCACATTGTCTGTGTCTAAAGGGGTAACTGTCTGTGTGTGGTGTGTGAATGTGTGTGTGTGTATATATAGTTATGTGTGTGTGTATATATATGGTATATGCCTGTGTGTGTGTGTGTCCTACTCTCTCTCTCTCCCTACCTGCCCACTGCTCTCTCTGCTGTTAGCCCTGAGCTCACCCCGATGGTGGGCATGGTAACAGCTGCTGTTGAGAGGAGGCGTTGCAGTGTCTCTGACTCATCCCTCTCTCTCTGTCTCCTCCTCCTCCTCTCTTCCTCCTCCTCCTCTTCCTCCTCTCCCTCTTTCCAGGAAACACTCTCCATCTCAGTCACCCCCCCGAACGTCACAAACCGCCGCCGGTCTCCGTGGGAACCCCCTTGGCCAGCGGCCAGGTCGCCCCTGGCAACTTTTGCCGAAGAGGTAGCAAGGATGGAGCCTTTCTCAAGACAGGCCTGACACAGAGGGGCGGGGGGCGAGTCACTGCACACACACACACACACACACACACCCCACACACCATATTATATACACACACACACACACACACACCACATACACACACACATACACCCCACACATCCCACACACCATATTACATACACACACACACCACATACACCACATACACACCACATTCAAACACGCAACACATACACAGGCCCGTATACACACGTAGGGAAAAAAAAAAAGTTTAGAAAATATTTTTAAAAAGGCGGAAAATGGTCTGCCAATTCATTTATGGGTAGGGCAGACATATTAATACTTTTTAAATTGAAAAGATTTAAACTTTTTAGAATCTCATTTGTTGCAGAAATTATTTGGGAATGTATAATTAGAGAATAGGGTCTTGGAATATGAAAACACTGGAGTTTCCTGGGCCCCCAAGTGGTGCACTACACCTAAACACATAGTGAAAGCCTAAAAATCTGGCCTGGTCTGGCCTGGGCTCCGTAGGGACACCACAACTGAAGTCTTTCTACAATAATGTCTCTTCCATTGTATTCATGAGGCATCACCCCAGTGACACGATGCTGAAAATGCTGAAAACTAAAACTGAAAGTCCCATAGACACCAGCCAAAGCATCTCTCTTTATCTCTGTCTGTCTCTTTATCTCTATTTGTCTTTCTATTTTTCTGTATCTCTCTCTCTCTCTCTGTCTATCTCTCTCACTCTCTCTCCTGTGCTCACAACAGATCTGTCAGAATCCTTTCACACAGGAGCCTCACACTATAAATACCCCAAACCCACTTACATATTCACAGCTCATACACAGTTGGTCCTGTAACCAGTTGTTGTTTTTGTGTGGGCTTCTGTTCACAAAACTGCCCCCCCCCCATGACAAAGCTACATCAGAGCTGCCAAATCTACAGTCAGCGCTCAGGCACCTGTTCTCTGTGCTCATCTTGAGCCTCTGCCACTTCTCCAAGTCTGACTCTGTGATGGCCTTCTGAAGCAGTGCCTGCCGAGGGTCCCGCTGTGGAGCGGCGGTGGTTTGACCACGCCTCCTAGCCAGGTCATCTTTCTTTATGTTAGGCACTGTCGGCCTCCCTTCTCCCTCTGCCTCTCCCTCATCGTCTTGCCTCTCCCTCACTGTCTCGGGGCTCAGAAAGAGGTTGTCCTTCCGAGTTATGATCGATGGCTCAGAGGCCTCGCTGAAGAACAACAAGGTGAAGAGGGCTCGTCATTTTAGAGTGTTTAGAAAGTCAAAGCATTGCAGTTTAATTTGCAGTGAAATCTGATTTGCCCTAACCCTAACTGTGTCTAATATTGTTTGTGTTACTAGTAATTCAATTAAATGTATGTTATTTATCTACAGTATTAATATCTCAGCATGTGTTTACAGCGTATCGACTCCTGGGATTCGCTGGGGTTACCTTTCACCAGTAAATTGTGAAAAACAAATTTGAAAAATTTTATAGTGCAAACCCTAAATTTGCCTCCAAATATGCTCCCAAAATACTTTAATTTCTCTCTGCTTAATACATTACCCTTAAAAAATGTAAAGGTACATTTTAGCTCCACACGGGAAAGTGTTATGATGCAGGAATGCTGGACTGCATCTGCCAGAGTTGTATCACAGGGCAACAGCCAATCAGCGGCAAGGAGAAATCAATAATGCTCTTGGATTGGCTACTTTCAAACCTCTTGCCTCTGAGGATAGGAGATGTATGTAGTATTGGATTTATTTCAACTTTATATTGTTTTATTGCACCTGTATAGTCGTCACATAAGCAATTCCGATTGGGATCACCAACACTTCCACGATTCTGAAATTATTATGCACTATATGGGCCACTTAACTCTGAGAATGAATCAAAGTGCACTTGTGCTCTGTCTACAAATATGTGTGAGTATCCAAGATTCAGGGCATTGCTTGTTTTTTTCTAGAAGCACCTGTTTTCGGTGTTCATTGAAAGCCTCTGCCACTTCTCCAGGTCGGACTGAGTGATAGAGGTCTGAGCCAGTGACTGACGGGGGTCCCTCTGAGGGGTGGTCCCACTCTGAGCTTTCCTCCTGGCCAGATCATCCTTATAGAGGTTTGGGACCACCCTTTCTTCCTCTTCTCTCTCCTCTTCCTCACTCCTCTTTTTCCCTTGAGGACTGAGGAAGGGGTTTTCTTTACGGGTAATGATTGACACTTCGGTGGAGGTGGAGTCTACTTCACTACAGCATGGCGTTGCCACAAAAAAATAAAAATAAACACACCATAGTATCCCATTACAAACACACAAGAACCCAAACACCACCAAGGACACACATTTTCATCACATACAGTCAGGAGAGAAGAAAAAACCAAGGATGAGTGAATGGATAAATGAATGAATGAATGAATGAATGAATGAATGAATGAGAAATCTAAACAAAAAACAAAGAGAAACATGCTAGCTTCCATCTAGCATGTTGGCTAGTATCACCAAAGCATGTTGTCCATCATAATTTTAGCGACTGTAATGACATTATGGACATATTTAGAAGACCCAGTGCTCCCTCCATCTCCCCACACACCTCCTTTTCTCTTGCTCCATTTTCTCCATCCTCTCCAGCACTGCTTGCTGGGAGGCGAGTCGGATCACCTCCCATCGCTCACGGTCCTTACTGCTGCAGCCAACCGGCAAGAAGTGATGCGTCACATTGGGTCTTGACTGGTTCATGCGCGCTCTCCTGGACGCCAGGTCATCCTTCTGGACGTCTGGAACTCTCCTCTCTCCATCTTCATCCTCGTCGTCATCGTTGTTGGCGTCCCAGTCGTGATGCTGGTCCGTCTTCAGGGCATCGTTATCACAGCGAAGGATGATGCCCGGCGACGGGGACCTGACTTTATCGGGTTCGGTGGCAATCACCTTAGGACTGGAGGAGGAAGGTCGCCATGACAGTGTGAGTTTGATTGTAGGAGACTGGTTGTTCAAGCGGCGGAAGGTTATTTCTTTCAATCCCACAGGAGTTCCAACCAGTGCACTCAAACACACACACTTTGATTTCAACAAAGGTAGGATTATGTTTGGGGTTAGGTGGCTTGAAGCATACAGAAGGAAACACCACTGCAAACAGTAGCAAGCAAACTCCACAATGCATAAATGCATACTTTAATAAGGCAGGCTTCATATTATATAAGAACCTGGCAACCCCACCTGTGTCCATGTCACAAACAACCATACAAGTAAGCAAACTGACCCTATTAGCATTA
>JBBKCR010000080.1:4640165-4654302 GCA_037577295.1 Ladigesia roloffi | reverse complement strand
GTACATGGTGGTCATAAAGGGATGGACATGGTCAGAAACAATGCTCAGGTAGCCCGTGGCATTTAAACGATGCCCAACTGGAACTAAGGGGGCTAAAGTATGTGAAGAAAACATCCATCACACCACCACCAGCAGCCTGCACAGTAGGAACAAGGCATGATGGATCCATGTTCTCATTCTGTTTACGCCAAATTCTGACTCTACCATTTGAATCCCAACAGAAATCGAGACTCATCAGACCAGGCAACATGTTTCCAGTCTTCAACTGTCCAATTTTTGTGAGCTTGTGCAAATTGTAGCCTTTTTTTCCTATTTTTAGTGGAGATGAGTGGTACCCGGTGGAGTCTTCTGCTGTTGTAGCCCATCCGCCTCAAGGTTGTGCGTGTTGTGGCTTCACATATGCTTTGCTGCAGACCTGGGTTGTAACGAGTGGTTATTTCAGTCAAAGTTGCTCTTCTATCAGCTTGAATCAGTCGGCCAATTCTCCTCCGACCTCTAGCATCAACAAGGCATTTTCGCCCCCAGGACTGCCGCATACTGGATGTTTTTCCCTTTTCACACCATTCTTTGTAAACCCTAGAAATGTTAGTGTGTGAAAATCTCAGTAACTGAGATTGTGAAATACTCAGACCGCCCGTCTGGCACCGACAACCATCCCACACTCAAAACTGCTTAAATCACCTTTCTTTCCCATTCTGACATTCAGTTTGGAGTTCAGGAGTTTGTCTTGACCAGGGCCACACCCCTAAATGCATTAAAGCAAATGCCATTTGATTGGTTGATTAGATAATTGCATTCATGAGAAATTGAACAGGTGTTCCTAATAATCCTTGCAGTGATTGTATATAAAAATGAAAATGGGAGAGGCCATTAAGTATATTATCAATTCCAGAGGTGCCGATAAAGAAAAAGGTGCAAAAGAAAGGTATCAAGCCGTGAGTCTAAAGACTAATCTGAGCCAAACTGGGATAGCAACAAGACCGCTGCAGTTCCAAATGCAGGTTGAATGACTGTATCCTCCTGTCATCTAGACTCAGGATTTGCCAGGTCCAAACTACCTATAATGGGAGACCATTCTTCATGTACTCTGTACCGAGTAACCGCCATGTTTCCTAGACTAAACTAGAACTGTGATTTCATCAGGAAGCACCTTAATCGCAGCACATTCAAGATTCAAGAAAGGCTAGAACTAAGTTAAAACCATGCAAAAAATATATATTAAACAAATATTTACAAGTGTTAGCATGATCTGGAGTTTGCCCATGTTTGGTACGTACTGTAAAGTACAGTGTACTGGTTGCTGTTGATGTATACAGATATAAATAACAGAGGGTTGACTGGAATAGCACTCGATTGGAGTTATTCCTGCACGTAATCACCTTAGCAACAGCCTCAGGACCAGCAGGCAGGACTATTCTCATTGAAAGCGAGGGAGGAGGAAGAGTGAGAGCATCTCTACAGACTTAGTGTCTTAAAATACTTCTGAAAATAGGCCATCTGACTGTGTCAAACAGACAAATCGCAGATATATATATAGACCTTGGATTTAGCCTCCTTCTGCCTCTCCCTTTAAACGAAAGCCAATGAAAGGATGAACACCCAGAGATGAAGGGAGGACTTCACTTGCACTTTTTAGCTCACTACAAACTATAGACTATAGTTTGCTGGTGCTCAAACTGGGGGTCAATGGGGCATGAAACATTTTCAGAAGTAAAAATCAAACAAATAATTTTTTATTTCGCTAGTTTATTCAGGCTAGCATTAACCATTTGAAGCTAAACATTAACATTTTAATATACATGCCAACCAGTCACAATTCACAAACCTAGAGTCCCTAATAAACCAGACTGTATGTAGAACAATGCATTAGAAGGTCAGTGGTAGCCGTGGAGAAAGCATGTGGAGTACAGAGGCACTTACTGTCCACACAGGAGGCCCTGATGCTAAAAAAGTTTGAGAACTGCTAGGCTAGCCTATAAAGGGAGTAGGTTATGGTATGTATATCAATATTCTTCTAATATTCTGTTTAGTATAGTTAAATTTTAGGCTTGAAACTGGAATGTTATCCATTTATCCAATCAGTAAAAATGTAATGATATTCCTAAAAGACACAACCACAAAAGTGTGCAAAAAACAAACACTGCATCCAAATACCATTTATACGTTTTTGTGTATTGAAATGCTGGCAAACTTTTAGATAATATTGTAAGATTTGATTCCTGTTTCTACAGGTCAAGTACATATGCCACGCATCACACATGAACCATGACCTTGAAACAGGAAAGGCTGCAAAGGACTCTCAATGTCAGTGTGTTACCCTCTGGACACACACACACACACACACAATTAAAAAAAGCAGCAGAGCAGCTGTGCTCTCACCAATTTTAGACAGCGCAAAAAGACCGTGAGTCTGTTACTAAAACTCTGGTGTATGTGGGGGTGTAATTTACTCATGTCACTCATTTCACACAGCGAAACAAGTGTGTGCATGTGTGTGTGTGTGCTTCAAATGTCCTTTTTAACCCTAAAATAACTGCATATCACTGAAAGATTTCTGAAAAGTTATTTTATAACAAAGAGTGTAATTAGTAAAACACAACACAAAAAAGACCCAGAATGGAACCCTGTGATATCATGGCTGTTTAAAACACGAGTCAAACTCCAGTCACAGCAATGCAGTGAACAGCCTTCTACATGCTATAGCACACCTGTTTCAACTCATCGCTTAGTTAGCAAAGCCTTTGTTATGTCAGTTCAAAGAACAAAGAACATCATCTCACCAGGGTCTTTAACACCCCTGATCTAATTTTGGGAGATACTTCACAAGACATCACATTCCAAATCAGTTCAATCAGTAATGCTGCATTTAAAAACATTATAGAACTATTCTAGAGTTTTTAAATTATCACTTCCAAAAATGATACATTTAGGAAAGCAGTTAGAAAATTAAATTATGCAATATTATATAATGGGTCCTACAACTACTTTCTCTACATGAGTCTTAATGTTATGATTTTACTTATTTATTTGTTTAAACCTTTTAAATGAGTGATTTACTTGCATTTCAGTCCAGTTAAATGAATTCTATAATGGACGTTTTCATAGAGCAGCTGACTAGATAACGCAACCAGAAAATGCAAGAAAATGCAACCAAAATAGTCAAGGTCAAAAGGAAAAAAGTTACTACAGCATGCTGTTCTGTGGAGGGATGATCAAGGAGAGAGTGAGACAAGTAAGACAAGTTTGAAAGTGTGATTACACAAATGCATTTGGATCATACACTGATAAGTCAAGGATGCAAAGTAAAAGTCAGTGGGAGATTTTGCAGGCTAGCATATGTATCAGATTATTAGAATCTGAAATAAAAAAAATCTAAATCAGAATAGGGGTCTACATGAGACAGTTTAATGGAAACATATAACCTTTGCTTCTAGGTCATCGGTGGGGACGCTATATGGACAAAAGTATTGGGACATTATTGAAATCATGTGGCCCCTTACTTCCAGTGAAAGTTAATTTTGGTACTTCATCAGACCAAGACATTTTGGACGATGCCATGCTTCCAACTTTATGGACATAGTTTGGGGAAGAACCTTTTCTATTCCAGCATGACTGTGTCCCATTGCACAAAGTGAGCTCCATAAAGACACGGCTAGATGATTTTTTGTGGAAGTACCTCAACTCCAACACCTTTGGGATGAATCGGAAAAAGACCTTCTCGTCCAACATCAGTGTCTGACCTCATAAACTCTTCACAAAACTAATGGGCACAAAATTCCCACAGAAACTTAAATATCTTGTGGAAAGCCTTCTAACAAGAGCGGAAGCTATTATATAGTAGCATAGGGGGGGACCAAATTCATATTAAATTCTATGCATTTGAATGGAATGTCATTAAATCCAAGTCCAAGTTGGTAAAATGGTCAGGCATCACAATACTTTTATCAATTTTCTGTCCCATAAAAATAAATGTAGCCTATAAATGTATCTGATTGGATAAATATAATGACTCGCTTCACAATCAGCTAACCATTAGTAATGCATACCTTAGATAACATTTTCAAGATCAGATTTCACTTTACAGCCAGTTTGGTTAGATTCTGATTAAAAGTGAGACTGTAAGTCTGCACCCAATTCCCAACATGTCGTTGCTCCTGCATAAACTTTCCTTTCAGAAGTGAATTTTAACTGTAAAATGCTTTACAGATCTACTGGAACAAAGCATGAAAAAGCTGGCCTGAACTTCACACTGTGAGGTTCTTGGCTCTACTCGTAGCACAAAATGTCCTCATTTTTATTTCTAGTAAGAACATACTAGTAAAATTAGTACAAATATTTACATTTCTTTCTTTCGAGTATAATTTGCATAGCATGAAGATGTCAAGGGTTGGGATGTTACATTTTTAATCGGTGAAGAACCCATGAAAATATGGAGCTCTATTACAGCACTAAAACAGAATGGAAGGGAACAAAAGGGCAACAACTGCTGCAAGGCCTCTGATCTACTGATATGAATAAAATATGAAACCAGGCTAACTGGACTGAGTGATCAAAAACAAATTGCAGCATTTGTTGCTCACTGTGCTTCTACTAGTCCCCTAAAACACTTTGCTCCAACTTGCCAATGTCTTTGTGTAGTGACCACTTGGTCAATATAATGTCCAGTATGCACATAATTATCAATCTAATATTGCAGCTAAATGAAAAATATTCATGCTCGTGGATACTGTCTCAGAATATCTGCTTTTTTATAAATTGGCTGCACATTTATGTAGAACTGCAGAACTACATAAACTTTGCAATTACATTCCAGTTTTGCTGCTTTTGCAAAATTTGCACAATGTTATGGATGTAAAAAAAGACCTTTCACCAAATTACACATCTTTGTAAAGCATTGCACGTTTTTTACTTCTAGTTTTACTTCCTATTTTACTTGCTAGTTTTATAGTTTATTGATGTACGTGTGTTCTATGCATCTTTATGTACATTGCAATTTCTGGAGCCATGCCATCTCATCTAACTGTACACATGTATAATACTGAGAAGACAACAGCATTCACTTTGACTTTTACTTTAAACTGAACGCACACATTTGGCCGCTTTTTAAGAAACACCCTCCTTGTGTACAGTTCCTAACTGTTGTTTATCTCTGGAAGCACAGTGTTAGACATCCTCCAACCCCTCATCAATGGCCAGTTTCTAACCACAGAGCCTCTTTCGGAGGGCTTTTTTAGAATGGTGGACCAGCGCCACATGCCACTTTACCACTGGTATGTCAGTGTCACTGTACTGAGACGCAAATGAGATCTGGTAAACAAATTCCTAGGGTCATAACCCGACGAGTGAATTCAAATCATCAGCTGGCGTACAGATTTTTCTACATGTTGGATCTCAAGGTAAATGGAGCCCAGAAAGAGTTAGCTTGTTAGCTGACAGATAGTTCTGTCAATTTGATACACTACACTATACAGACAAAAGTATTAGTTTCACTACACACCGGTGAAGGCCAATCTTAATGCTTCATGACCACACCATGCTTCCAACTTTGTGGACACAGTTTGGGGAAGAACCTTCTCTATTGCAGCATGACTGTGTCCGAGTGCTCAAAGTTAGCTCTATGAAGACCTGGCTGGATGAGTTCAGTGTGGAAGAACTTGACTGGTCCACACAGAGCCCTGACCTCAACACCATCCAAAATCTTTGGGATGAAATGGAGATTGTGAGCCAGACCTTCTCATCCAACATCAGTGTCTGACCTCATGAATGCTCTACAGAATGAATGGGGACAAATTCCCACAGAAAATGTTGTGGAAAGACTTTAAAGAAGCGTGGAAGCTGTTACGGCTGCAGAGGGGGACCAACTCCATATTAAAGTCGATGTATTTGAATGCAATGCCATTAAAGTGAATATTGGTGGAACTGTCAGGCATCCTAATATTTTGTTCATACAGTCAATGTATAACATACTTAAGCGAAAACTTTTAAAGTTAGATTTAGCAATTTTTCTCTCACTAAGAATGAAAAGCTTGGTAAGACAAAAGTGGAAAGACAAGCCAAGTAGCTGTGGTCACATTTTCTACTGGTGGCCTAAATGTGGGAGCCTATTATACAGGCCTTGCTGTTTCAGCGTCTGTGCATAATCCCCCTGCAAGATCCCTTTTTCTAAATTCCACAAATTCCCACATGCTTGTAATTCTCATTTCATACCTCTCTTGTCTTTAACATCCCCCCAACACCCCCCACCCCCTCAAACACACACACCTTTCATTGTCAGGAAAGAAGACCTTGGAAGTGGCACTTTGAGAGAATGGGGGTGTATTTGTTTTCGATTGCCCTAGATGTGTTGCTTAGACACCTAATACATATGGAATATTCATGAACAGGACTCAAAAATAGACCCCACCCCCCAAACACACACATGAATACTTACTGTCCTATCAGAACTAAGTTTAAGTTTCAAGTGCTTTGAGTCCAATGACACACAACACATCATTGTTATACAGGGTTTGAAGAAATGTGGCCATTCCTCCACTCACACACACACACACACACACAAGAGTTGCCAGGAAACACGTCTGGAACAGTGTACTCCGAAAGTATGTGGAGCCCCCCCGTCCCCCGACAAATTACCCAACACTGCTCCTCTTTCTTTCTCGACATTCTCGCCCCCTCTCAACTGCTCCCAGCAGGAGTCTTGTTCCCTCTCCATCTCTCTCCCTGTCTTTCAGTGCGCGAGAAAACAAGACGAGCAAAAGCCAAATGTTTCTGCTCAAGTCAGGCATAACGTCTCTTTCAGTCTCCCAAACGTCTGTCTCGAGAGCAAATTTCGGCCTTAAAAATGCCCCGGCATCTCTCGTTCTCTGTCTCTACGTCTCTCGTATCAACCTTAAGGATGGTTAAAGAACTCTCCAGGTCGTGACGACATCTAGTGAATGCTAAACACGCAGTAAGAACAAGTGTTTTATGGCTGTCGCCATTCAAGAGACTTAAAAGACAACTCAAGTGGAGGAATGAACCCATAAAACATCATTAGGCTAGAGTGGTACAATCCAACATTTTAACATATCATAACACTATCAAGTCCTTATTTGTCTTTCTCATTTTATAATTTTACTTTTATAGCTCTTCTCAACCGTATCTGTGACACTTTCTGCTGAGTCTTAAAGTCCTCCCAGCCTATCCTGCACATGGCCAGGTTTGCATTTTTCATTTTACATCTGGGAGCAGTGTTTCCTTCTGAAGTTTCAACTTCTAGACCAACATCTGGACCATTACCGAGATCAGTGCTTTTCAACTATAGTCCTAGGGATCTCCAACCATACACAGTTGAATTATTCCCTGCCCCACCTGATCCAGCTCTTCAGCTTATTATCAAGCCCTTCATGAGCTAGATCAGCTGTCTTTTCTAGGTTATGGGTCTCTAAGTAAAAATAGAGCCTTATGCCTTCTACAGACTGGCGTGTAGATGTATGATGGTGTGTGTGAAGGCTGTAGATGTATGATGGACTGTAGCGCTGGGTATTGTTGCTGAATTCCTGAATTGATCTGATTCCGATTCTCAAGGTCATGATCCGATTCAATTCTCGATTCGATTCGATATCAATTTATTTACTGATTTCTTTGTGTTAATACTAGTCTGGCTTTGTTATAAATTGACTTGAGTAGATAATTCATCCAATCCAACATTACAGTACTGTCTGTTTAAATTAAAACAACTTCTGCAAATAAATAACATTAATACTTTAATTGTTGACAGGAAAAGTGTGTCTATGTGTGTGTATGTGTGTGTGGGTGTGTGTGTGTGTGTGTGTGTGTGTGTGTGTGTGTGTGTGTGTGTGTGTGTGTGAGGAGCAGAGGACAGAGGGAGAGTCAAGAATTAAAAGAATTTAGGAATAAAAGAACTTCCAGGTTTTCTTAATAACGATAACAGAGTTAGTTCAGCTAAAGGTGCTAATGATGCAAACTACAGACAGCAAATATGCAGATGCAGGTCACTGGTTGGAGTAAGGAGAAAAGTGTGCTAATTTGTACTTTACTAGTTTTCTTTGATCAAGAAGCTCCACCTCGGTAACAGAAAATCAAATACATTCCATAAAGACTGGGGCTTTGGTCATTCCAATCATCTAGACCTCCAAAGTTGCCAGATCCTCACAGTAAAAGATTAACAGGCAAACAATAGACATTGTTCCTGTAAGCTGAAGTAGACTGAGCAAAATCAAATCTCCACAGCTGAATCATTAAGGTTGAAAAAACACCAACTTCCACCAGTTCTCCTAGCTGTGATTATGGAGCAGCCCCCTGCACTCCTCTTGTCCCAACACACCAGATCTAGCTCATCGGCTACGAAGCCCAGAACACAACTGATTCCAAAATCTGTTGCTTCATTTTACTCTCTCTGACATTTTTTTTTATTCTGACTGGTTTCTGCAAAGAATCAGTTATCAATTATTTGTTTTTATATAATCTCAGGCACGGGCTCATACATAAGGTACATGGACAAAAGTATTGGGACACATCGGTTTTTCAGGGTGTATACTAGGTCCAATACTTCTAGTGAATGACAATCTTCATGCTTCGGTAAACCAATACATTTTGGACAACACCAACTTCTAAATTTGTGGACACAATTTGATGAAGAACTTTCGATACTTCAGAATGACTGTATTCCAGTGAACAAAGCAAGCTCCTTAAAGATGGATGGGTCTGGTAATGGAGAACTATCAAATATTTTATATACAATACATATGGCTGATATAACACTACAATTTACAATTGTTTCCAATTAGAATCATCTGAAAGTACCATGAGTCACAACATTAGCTGATAATTAAGTATTTCTGGAACTTAATTAAGTGTTAAATAACAAAAGCACAAAACCAAATACAGTTCAGAGGGATGCCAGAGCTTCACAAAGCCAGCCAAATTAAATCAAGTGGGTTCCACTGGAGTGACCCAGATGACATCTCTGGCCTAAGGGTTTAGTCAGAGGTCAAAGGGAGAACACTGAACCCCTGTGGGTAGAAGCCGGTTGGTCATTAAGTCTGGGGTATTGGTTGTAAAGCCGGATGTCTTACATCGCACGCAATAAAAACTGCCTGGAGAAATTGCCAATGCACGTGAATAGGAAAGGATGAAAAAACAATTGACTTTCAGTAGTGGTCAACTTAATTTTAAGTTTATTTAGGTGAACACTAATCCCCTAAAATCTGCAACACTTTAAAACATAACTATACACGTAGGTACTACTCCTCAGCCAACATAACATGGCTTGTCACTCACAGGTGCAAAACACCCTCAAACTAGTAAACTAGGTAGCAGTTAACAATCCCCCCAAAACAACTTCACATCAGCAAAATTTCTTGCTGCATCCTGAAGAAAAAACAGATGACTGTCCAGTGTGACACAGCTTACTGAGGTGTTTTTGAATAAGCGTAGCTTGAAAGGTTTTTAGCCACTCATATGACTAAAGGCACCATGCATGCAGCATATTAATTTTTCATTAGAAGCCGTGTGTCTTTGTGTGTGTGTGTGTGTGGACACCAAACGGCCTGTCCTTCTGCCTCCACCACTAAACTCTTCTAAAAGTTAGATCAATTCAGCCTCTTGAACGTAACTTGAAAGGCTGGTTTGAACGCTATGTTGATGACAGACCGACCGTCCCATATGGATCTGCAACACCAGGCCATCTCTTTCTAACATTTCCCACTGCGACAGCTGTGCTATTTAATCTGTGAGTGTGTGTGTGTGTGTGTGTGTTTGTGTGTGTGTGAGCGAGAGGAGGCAGCTGGCTGTATGCTGTCGTTTGACCACAACACCATCTGCACCAAAATCTATCGAATCAGCTCTTCATCCCTGTATTTCTCCCACATGATCTAGTTTTTTATCTCAGGACACAAGGTCATACATGCACTCTTGGGACAAAAGTTTTGGGACACTCGTTTCTTTCAGGGCATGTGAAGGTCCAGTGAAATCTGAATGCTTCAGCACATTCTTTCAACTTTGGGGACACAAAGTCTGGATAAGAACATTTTCTCTTCCAGCATGTCTGTTCAAGTTCCAGTTAGATGAGTTCGATGTGAAAGAACTTGACTGGCCCACACAGAGCCCTAACCTCAACCCCATCCAACACCTTTGTGACTGGAATGGAGATTGTGTGTCAAACCTTCTTGACCAGCACCAGTGTCTAACCTCCTATGCTCGACTGAATGAATGAACACAAGTTCCTTCGGAAACTCCAAAATCTTGTAGAAATCCTTCGAAGAAGAGTTGAAGCTGCTGTAGCTGCAAAGACTCCATATTAAAATCTAAGTCTTTGAATACAACGTCCCTGTCGGTGGTATGGTCAGGTGTCCCAATTCTTTTGTCCATATAGTGTCTGTCCCGTATAATATTTAAATCCACAGCAACTTTCCATTTTAATGAAAGCTACAGGTGTAGGATAACTTTAGGTGTCTACTCCAAGGACTCCTACTGAGGGGAAGCAAGATGTTCTTGCCTAGATGGGAAGAAATCAAGCACTTATCTACATAGAGGGCAGATTAATCAGCCAATACTAAAAGTCGCAACCAAAATGTATAAAGCTGGAGTGGCAACTTTGTAGAAAAAGTTCCTAAATGCACTGTAATATAACTTTACGTAATATGGTTTAATTCCAAGACGTTTTGAAACATTTCTACTGGTGTGTTCCATAGGAAATGTTCACACAGTGTTAAAAGGAGGAAGTATTTTCTAAAATAAAATAGGACATATTGGACTTAAGGTTTAAGTGAACTGTGTCAAAGCTAGCTTTCTGTCAAAGGAATGGCAACCCAGAACTTTTGGCCTAACGTGTATGAAAGCAGACACACACACACACACACACATTCTCCCTCTCTAAAGCAGCTCACATATTGAAGCAAATTATCCCAAGGTTGGTTCTCAATGCAGCCTTTCACTTAGAGTTTTAAACAGCAAAACTACAGCGGAGATGTGGAAAGAGCCAGCGAGAAACATTCTGAAAGCTGCAAGGCCAAGCGAGAGAAACTCTGGGGCTCCTGTAACGTGATCGGCCGGTGCGGGGGAACCGTGGAGCTTCTGTAACACGATAGCTCAGGACTCTTTCTGACTAGTGACAGCTGTTGTGGGAATTTTCATCTCAGAATTAGCCAGACAATGTCCTATAAAGACCATTAAATACATACATATATACATACACACACACACACACACAAACCCCTATATGCTAGAAATTAGGTCACAAGTTTCAGTTAATTTAACTTCCAGAAACACACAACCAGCACCAGTCATCACCATCTTTTGCTGGGATGTTACCCCATGGAGCTGTGTGTGTGTGTGTGTGTGTGTGTGTGTGTGTGTGTGTGTGTGTGTGTGTGTGTGTGTGTGTGTGTGTGTGTGTTCTAACGCTATTAAAGCTCTTTGGGAGCAGCAGGGTGCTTGGCTATTTCAGCCTAGCTATTTATGAAGCACTCACCATCACAGCTGCTTCTGCCTTTACTGCTGACATACCTCCAGACACACACACACTCATCATTTAGGTCTATTACTAAACTTATGATATCATAACTTGCTTCAAGTTATAACAGCAGTACAACATAAACCCAATAACCACTACAACTTCTCTTTAAATGTTTCTTGACATTACAGCAAGGCTGTAAAAAGGTAAGGTAGGTGATGGAATAGGTAATGTCTGAGAAAGCTGTGAAACACTGAGAATTAAGCTACAAAATTAAGAAATATTAACATCCGGAACGTCTCGTATTTGAAACCTGGAGTTTAAATCTAAAATATAGGGCTGAACAAATTGTAATTGTGCCTTTTCTGCTAACAGTTCAGTCATGTGATGCAGGAAGACTAGAACATAGATGTATTCGTTTGTGTGTGTGGACGTATATAACTAATAAACAAATATATATATTTTTATGAGGCATGAGATAGAGGGATGGAGATGAGAGGGAGTGAGAGAGAGAGAGAGAGAGAGAGAGAAAGACTGGTGACAACCATAGAGGTAAAGAAGAGATCAGGGTCAGAGAAACAGAATTGATTTGCCCCATTTTCTGCACCCTGTAGCAGAGACAGACCTACATGTTGCTTTTGACATATAATACAGCTCCGGAAAGAAATAAGAAACCACTGCCATTTATTTTTAAATCAGCATCTCTATGAGTATGGTAAACATTCCATGCCAGTGTCTGTGGAATTCCTAAACAAACACCTCCTTCTGCTTTATGAAGGACTGATTACTGATCACCTGAATCAAATTTTATTTCATGAGGAAATGTATAACAACACTCTCCTCTAACAATGAGATCAGTTGGATGGTATAACACTACTAGAAGTTTATCAAAGGTAATTATTATCTTGTTCTTTAAATGCTGCCTCATTTTTCTTATACTGATATACCTTTACTTGACTAGTACTAGTAGAAACTAGTAGAAACTTTTGAGCAATTTTTTAAACTAATGTAAAGTTGTTCAGTTTGACACTCGCACCTATAAAAGATAAAACCTGAGAAACTGAACATTTTTGCAGAGGCCTCTAATTTTTTTCTGGAGATATATAGGCCATGCTGCTGAATTTGCTCACATGAAATTTAGCTTCAGCTGTACACTATTTGTAGACAGATTAGAATTCTTGTTCTTGTGGAGTCTCTTCCCTGACTGTATTTATCACTCAGGACCAAAACAAAATAAAAGTTGCTTTTTAGTGAGGAAAGCATTTTTCCATCAGACTTCCACATTATCTTCCCATATTTAAGTAAACTGGTCTCCAAAATACAATACACAAACACAAAAAGCTTGTCTCCACCAGAGAGCAAAATAAACACACACACATACACAAGAGGCTGCCACAGCTCTCTCATCACAGTTTATTGTCATCATTAAACGCCATCTCTAATCTACTGCATCCTCAAATCTGGAGCAGTGACGTCACAAGCCCACCACTCCAATCCAATTTCACCAAGGCAACGAAAAATAGGTCACACCACCGTTATAGAGCCCAGCTAAGTGAAAGGGGCACACAACGACCATCACAGACCCCCGACCACCTTAACGGGAGCCTAAATAAAAGAAATTAAGCTGTTTTGTGAGTCTGGGGTAGTGAAAACAACAACCTGGCCATCACAGCCTGCACGCTGCCATGGCGACGAGAATCACGCGGGAAAAGAAGGGGGCGTATTTGTTTTCTATCGCACCCGTATTCCGACAAACCCCGTAATCCTTCGCCCTGATTGGCTGACAGCAGCGTGAGAGCTTGGCTAGGAATGGCTAGCACTCATGACTGACGAGGGCTGCGTCCAAATGCAGCAAAGGAGGGCCGTGCTTGTTGAACTGCCGCAATCCTGTGCGTTGATTGGCTAGCATCAAGCCGATTCCTGGGCCAGGAGTGGCTAGTCGTCCTGACTGACAAGCCCTGAGAACCAATCCCAGCGGAAGATGGCGGGGCTTATTGAAATATTGGTGGGAAAACAAAACACACCGATCGATGTATTCTTACCTATCTAAAACAGCTAAAACAAGCCAAACACTTTGAAAGGCAAATTTAAAACGAGAGTGACTAAGAAAACCTGCTACTCGATTTAGAAGCAGCATGAACATTAAAAAAGAACTGGAGTCTAGTCCACACACGTGACGTACAGCATTGTTGCTGTAAACTGACACGCGCTGTCACCCACAATGGAAGGGACGTTTAAAACACACACACACATACACCACACACACAACAGGTGACGGTGCAATATTTATAGCCGGTAATCATTACGTGCTGTGTCATTAAAATTAAAGGACACTTTTGGGACTCTAGTGGAAACTTTGAACAGAAAAAATCAAAATAAAGCTGAAAAAAAACCAGTATATATTACACCGATGTGGTGTATATGCACTTCAGCATTGCTTAGCTATTTATAAACAATATATCTGGAGTTCTTACACGTATATGGGCTTCCATTATACATAGAGAGACTCAGAGGAATAAAATAGATATAATGCATATTTACAGCACATCTTTTATATGCACTAGCTTAGCTATTTTTAACTATATATCTGAAGTGCTTAAATGTATATAGGCACTCATTATACATACAGAGAATGAGAAAGGTAAAATAGATATAATGCATATTAACAGCACATCATAATAGCAT
>JBBKCR010000080.1:4603881-4618362 GCA_037577295.1 Ladigesia roloffi | reverse complement strand
GTGTGTGTGTGTGTGTGTGTGTGTGTGTGTGTGTGTGTGTGTGTGTGTGTGTGTGTGTGTGTGTATGTGTGTGCATGTGTAAAGGGCTGGGTGTATGCTGTGCACTATGCAGCGGAACTCATGGCAGCTTTCTCTTTCCTCCTCATCTTTATGAATACAGATGCCTTAAACCTTAGCAAAGAATTACTAATAAAAACACACATAGAGCTGCATGAAGCCCAGAAAACTCACCACCAATAACCCATTAGCCCTTGATATTTCTGACTTACTCCAGCTTGACGCTAGCTCGCTAGAATTCTGCAATTTGCTATTAATGCATTCAATTTTGTTCAGCATGGCTCATGTGATCAACTCATTTCAAACTGTACATTTGACCCATTGAACAAAAGCAAGATATCCTCAAAAACACTGAAGCATGTAATACGTGCTATGCTTTTGCCAATTTCCATGAAAAAAACTGTGCAAATAAGTTTTTTTGGCAAACGTATTCCTTTTATCACTCATGAACAATTACAACCAAAACTTCACAACCACAACAACGCCTTCTTCACACAAATTAAAATGGCCTGTTCTCTGCTTAGGGAAATGCAGTCCCTCATCTAAACCATATGCACACACATGCACTCATACACAGGGTGAATCTCGGCTTAGTGTGTGTGTATCTTGACTGATTTGTCACTGGAGCCCCCCTGCTCCTCCACCCAGTCCCATGGGCTGGTGGGAGATATGGCAACCAGTCTGTGAGAGTGACATTCTAATCTAGCACAAAGACCTACACACACACCACTCCACACAATACAGAAACATACATTGCTAAATGTGTAACAACAGTGTTAAAACAGCATTAAACACAGGGGTTGTCATATGATATACAAGTAAGCCTTCGTTGCATAAGCGTGGCAGTTCATCATGGCACGTAAGCAAAACCTTAAAAAATTTCGTTACAATAATTAAAATTGTGTACTATAAGGGGCTAAACATTTTCACCATCCGGTTTTTAAGAAACACGAAACTGGAAAAGACAAGAGTGAAGTTCAGGGGTGTCTTTTCTTAGAACAGATTTTTTTTCTTTTTTCGCGGCAATATATAATGTTTTCATGTATTTTTGTGATAGATTATTAAGAAAATAATTTTTTATAAAAAAATGTAACAAATATTAACATAAATTTCAGCTACATTTGTACATCAAATATAACAGTATAAATATTTTAGTACTCTCAAGAGACACAATGAACCGTATATTGGTTGTTGCCCTGAGATGCAACTCTAGCAGCTGTAATCCAACATTCTGGCATCAGAACAGTTTTGCACATGGAGGAACTCGAGTGTTTTTCTGAGTGTTTAATTATTACTTTCTTTATAGTAAATAAAACAACAGAGCATACCAAAGAATGCATGAATTGCAGTATACACAGGGGTTACATCAGTATTTTTCACTCTAGCAAAGGGTTAAAGTATTAAGCTGAGTTAAAATATATATATATATATATATTTGGGGGCTGTTTTAGTGTACAGTCTATAAAAAATGTATTTTAGCACATCAGAAATCTGCGCTTTTTCACAATTTGCAGGTGCTCTTGGAATGTAAACCCCTGCAGATTTATATAATATTATTTTTTAAAATTTGATGTGTACAAATTCATTCATGTAGGTACTCATTACTGTACTAGAGCAAAAAATGTATGTCAACCCCTGATTATACATTACATTTCATGCATAGGCTCCTTTACATTCTATTTTTCTGTCTGTCCCTCTCTTGATTTTCCTCTTCTCACTGGCTGTCCCAG
The DNA here is from genome assembly GCA_037577295.1 of Ladigesia roloffi. Taxonomy (NCBI): domain Eukaryota; kingdom Metazoa; phylum Chordata; class Actinopteri; order Characiformes; family Alestidae; genus Ladigesia; species Ladigesia roloffi. The sequence continues at coordinate 4,616,575 of JBBKCR010000080.1, read as the reverse complement.
TCTGTTTCTCTAAATCTTTCACTTTTACCTTCATTCTTTCCCTATTTCTTCTTTTCTCCCTCTCCATGCTATTTTATTCTCTCCGTTCACTCTTCTCACTCAGTCCCTTCTTTCTCATTTTCATCTTATCTTCATCTCTTTTGTCTATCTGTCCTCTCACACTCCTCTTTCTTTACCAATCTCTCCATTCTGCTCTATTTATCTCTCTGTACTCTCTCTGATTTCCTATTTTATCATCTCTTTCCTCTCTTTCTATGCACTCTTTCACTCACTCACTCTCAGTTCCCACTCCATCGATTGGCTCGGCATTGATTAACTGTTACCTTTCATTTCATTCCAGTGGCTTAGTAATAGGGCTCAACGCAAGAGAGCTCACACACATACAAACACGCACACACATGCACACACAGTGTGCAGTGGATACCCCACAGTACCAGATACAGGTCGCTCTCTCTAAGCAAATCTAAAAACAATGCCTGACAGATCAAAGCTCTCTCTCTCCTCTCTCCACACAATCCTCCGGGAATTTTCCAATGACATTTCCAGCTGAGCTCCAGAACGACTTGCACTAATTCTCTCCCTGAATACCAGGCCCCCCTTCCCCCCATCATATCCTCCCAACATTCTCTCTCTGTCACACACACGCACAGCCACCTCATTCGCTCTAAATTAGCCCTGGCCAATCAGAGGCAGAGTGTGACATTGCACATAAGTTAACGACATCTGGGTGGAAAGCGTAATGAATTCTGTAACCTTTTCATTCCCAACATCACCATTAGGAACCACATGCTTCAACAATTAATGGCTCCCTGATAGCCTGGGCAGAAATAATGTTGGACCATGTCCCGATTATGGAAAACAATTAGCTCAAAATAACACACTGTGCAAATGTGTTTTGTATTGTATTGTAAGATTGTGGAAGAACAAAGAAAGTCCCAGATAATTCTGCCTGACAGTAAAGGACGTTGTAAGTAATGCCAAGGTGGTTTATTCAATCTGACATGATGCTTTAGCAGGGCTGATACTGATTCCATTGTCAATGCTCACATTCGCAATTATCAATGCTTTATGTAAAGATAAGAATTAACGCATTCGAACTTGTTTCATTAAGGTCTTTCAAAGATAGCACACCTTCTGAGCATATGACGGCATATGTTTTGATAATTTGATGCAAAATAATGTTGCATTTATGTATACCAACTGCATAAATATGCACATTTGAATATACATTACCTGATATCCCAAAACTAAACTGTAAAGTAAAAACACTAACACTAGACTAGTGGTGTTGACTTTAGGCCAAGGAGGTGCTAAGGGGAATGGCTGTCAGAGTAAGCCAGTGTAAAGTTTGTCTTTTTGAAACTTTCAGTAACTTACACTGACTAATCTTATGACAATTGTTGGGTTACCTGGCAGCGGGTGACTGCAGTAAGACACAAGACACCCAGTGAAACCAGGATACAACAATAATTATGTGTTCAAGTTAGTGCCTCACAATATGTATGTCAAAGTGTTTGCATTTTTAATTACCATATTGGTTAAATATCACTTAGGGAGGCTTTTATTTTGAAACACTCCTCTAGACCAAAGTTTAAAGTTTACAAAACATTAACACGGTTCTTGTTCTCATCCTAATCTTATATGAGTGACAGGAACCTAAATGCTTGTAGTGGGTGGTCATGATGAACTGAACAGTAACTCCTATTACATTTTTGCAAATTGCTCAACATCTAGATAGCAATGAGGCAGCAAACAGAATTCACACTCCTTGCTCCTAAAGAGAGAAAAATATCTTTGTGTAGACTGTGTTTGTGCATGTATTCATGAAGACTGATTTCTAAACTATGATTTTTAAATTTTCCTTTATGATCATATTTGTTTGGCCTACTTGAGGATCTTTGTCAGGAACTATTATATTCTGTAGTAAATTCACTGCATTTTTGATCATGTTTATTAGTTTGGACTCTAAAACAGGCCTGTCACAATTATTATTATATCATCTGATCACACACATTCAATGAGACATGAGTACCCACCAGTAACCAGGGGCATCTGAAGCATTTTTTATGTGAGGGGGATGCATGTGGCAGGGTTTGGGCATAGGGCGGGGTTTGGGGGCATGGTTTGGGTGGGTGGATCGCTACTTGTGTGCAAAGACTCCTATCCAGGGGTGTTTCAAGCTGTCCAAAAGTGGGAGTGTTCTGGAATGGGGAAGCCAAGTTATAAATAGAGTTTAATCAATTTAATACAATTTAATCAGCCGAAAGTGAGATTTAATCTGACGAAAATTGAAAAAGTGTGTTACACACCAGCTCCAACTGATCAAGTGGACTGGATTCTTTTGCGAATGCTTCAGTATTCAACAGCCCTGGGTGAACTAATATCTTATGCTAAATGTGGGGGGGGTCCAAATGAATAACAATGAAATATGAGGTACTGCCCCATCAGACTGAACAGTGGCGACGCTAATGCCTGTAAAAAAAGCCAGTCAAAAATTTAGGGCACTTTACACTTGTACTGTAAAAGAAAAAATAAGAAAAAATGACAATTTAATTGTTAATTACGGATGGGTATCAAGAAACTGTACTTACTGGTCAATACTCAAGTATCAAAAAGCTCCTGGACAAACACTGCAGCTATAGAAATGCATTGGAAAAAAAGACATTCTGCACATCCCCGGGGCGGCATTTACCTACTGCTACTGCTGAATATGGTATCCATAAACAATTTTAGATGCAAACGCAATAGAAGTGTGTGAATGTCCTAGCAGTTGTGACAAAATCAAGAAAGACTATCTTCCATTCATGTCAATAATATTCATAACCTACTTTTATATCCAGGCACGGATATGTCCACGCTATTTCCATTAAGGATGTACATTACTGTTGTAAGGAATTTTTAGTAGAAACTATAGCATTTCCGTATAAAACTGCAAAATATGCTTGCCCAAATGCAGAAGTCGCCTGACCCTTCTTGACCCCTAAGGTAAGGTGTCTCCAAACAAAATGGCACCTCAGAACTTTTCCTCTCCTCCAAATGAATCATGATACGAACCAAATCATGAGTCAAAAATCATGAAACGAACCGAATCGTGGGTTTAGTGTATCGTTACAGCTCTATCAATCACACATACACACAGCGCTGAACTCCGCAATTCATGAAGTCATAACAAGTGCGACATTTCATTCTGCAGAAGAGGTTTGTGTGTGTGTGGGGTGGGAGGTGGGGGGGTAAACGTGGGAAAAGAGAGAATGAAAGAGTGCTTGAAAGAGTGACTGAACACCATTTAACTACTCTTGTTCCTATAAATGGCCTCTTTACTCTCAATCAGGTCAACTCAAACACCTACTACAATTCAGGGAAACACACACACAAATTCTCACTCATTCTCTAGCTCTTATACACACACATACACTCTGTTGCATACATTAAACCAAAACAAGGTCAAAAACAAGCAGTAGCAAGAAGACATTTAAGTAATCTAACCATGTCAGAGGAATGTCACAGCAATTTTGCAGTTTGATGCAATATCACTGAAATTATATTTGATATATTTCCCATAAAATGTGAGACTCCTCGCTAGAAAACACACTCCAAACCTCCATGAGACCACCAGCAATAGCTAAAACAAGTACTGGATATCAAGAATCCACACTAGCTTAGTAAACTCACAGCAACTTGCTAAAGATGTGCAAAATCAGTGCAGTTCACAAATGGACATTAACCTACAAGCACTACGTATTCTAAATTCACAATTGCTTTCTGAATTAAGCGCAAAAGAGTAATAACAACAGCCTGTTTAAGTACTAAAAGGACATCAGAAAAACTGTGCATTAAAAATGTTTCTTAACATTTTTGTTATATCATGAAAAAACAACCCAAGAAAAATGACAATATTAGTCTTTGCGAATCACCTCTATAGCATAGCCCCAATGCACCTTTTCGATTAATTATGTTTTCCACAAATGAAGTGTTAATGCACGATATATTCATGGATTTGTTTCATTTTTGGTCAAATAATCATGAACACGCACCAAACATGCAGTTAATTATATTTTAACCATGCAATTTCTCAATGTGTTACCCTACTTATTACTTATGCATACTTAATTAGTTTGTTTTAGAACCCACTAACAGGAAATTGTGGCAAACCTCTGTTGAGCAATTTACAGTGTAAAATATTAAAAGTGTTTTACTATACTAAAATTGAATGCAATAAAAACATTTTTAAAAGTCTGAATAAACAGACTGACCACTGACTGAATATAATAAAATTGATTGAAAAATTATATGGCTGAAAAATAATTAAACCTTATGTATCGACATGAACAGGATTACCTGCTTACAAAACAATTGATTTAGTTTTACCTGGGTCTTGGGTACCTGGTAGAACAATCTAAGGATATAGATCAATGTTGCTCAACTCTGTCCTAGAATTCATTCAACTCTTAATTGGAGAACAAGTTGAGCATACCTGGTATTAATTTACTTAACTGTACCAACAAGCACTGTAAAACCAAGCTCTGTACCTTTACATCGTTCACGTTCATCCTCGTCCCTTTCTTTCCAACGAAGATATCGTCAATGTCCACTAGGATGTAGCGCTCCAATGATCGTGACAATTTTCTGCCAGTGAGGTATGCAATTGCGTCCACCAGTAGAAGTCTATGGAGCCAGTAGCCCAGGCCTTGCCCGAAAAAAACCCTCTGCACCCCGTCATGGAAACCCAAGTCCTGTATCACTGTGGCCTGAAGGCCATGCAACCCTGCTTGCATCTGCCTGTTAGCATCGTCCAAGCTAGACCGCGGCTTAGCCAACAGCACAGGTTCATACGTGGAGTGGTTTGACAGGAACACAGTCCAGTCTTCACCAGGCAGTGGTCCACGGTCCATCTCTGCTCGTGTGATATAAAGCAGTGGTGAGTGAGGATTGACGCAGCAGTCACGCAGAGCTACGTTGGTCCGCAGCGTTAACGGGAAGCCCCTGAGGTGTAGGGCGGGTTGGGAGTACTCGCTAGCACGGTGAAAAGCGATGACACCTACACTATACTCCACACAATACTTGTCCAATAAGTCTCGGTTCCATGCATCCATCCCAGCATATTTAAGGACATTCTCATAGATGACTAGAGCATAGCGACCACGGCCCTTGTGAGTAAGCGGTGGGATGTCGCCCTTCCCAGGGGCAATCTCAGCATGGTAGCGGAACTGGTTAGACTCCAAAATGGCAATGATGTCCTGTCCCAGCTGGGAGTACTGACTCTCCACAAACACCAGAACCACAGGGTCTTTCCTCGATGGGTCCATGGGCTTAGATGTACGCGGCTCAGCTTGCCGGAAAGGGAGCAATCGCAGGTCATCGCAATCTAGGCCAATGCTATGGTCTGCCAGGTCCAGCTCTTGTACGGAACCTGTGTAGAGATAGTAGGCTGAGATGATGACACTGACCATGCAGAAGGTGGCGAGGAGGATGACCAGCCTCCTCAGGTTCCTCCGCAGCTTTATGGCCAGATTCATGGCAAATGCCGCACATGTGTGGAAGGAAGTCTCAGGCTGGTCTCTAAGCCAGGGTAAAACAGTATATTGGCTGACTGGCAAGCATGCTGCAGTCATGTGACCATTGCACTAATAGGGGCTAATAGTGGGCTAACAGTCCTGATTTTGCTTCAAAGGAGAAAGACGATTCAGGTGCTCCAGCTGTGTTTTCTTAGCAGGACATGGTCTTTAGATTTCAATGAAAACTGCTTCCAGCCTGTGAGAAGAGGAGGTAAACAAAGATATGCATCTTGTCAGACTTTGCAAACATTACCATTAAAAATCTGTGTCTGGATGAATATGTGTATAAGTTCCTCTTTCCCTCGAGGGCTCATCAAGATTGGGAAAGGGTGCTCTTGAGGGATAAACTGAGCTGTCAGCCTTTGGGTTGTTTTCAATCAACACTTCACCAGCTGTGGCCTACACCTCCCGAGGGGCCACATGATTGGTTGGACATAAATAGGAAATGGGGGGGCAAGCCAATATGAGCCCCAAGGTGGCACTGACAGATAGGAGACCATTACACAAGCACACACCCACGCATGCTCCCAAATGATTAAATCAAGTCTAAAAAAACAACATCTGAAGGCAACATTTATTCACTGAACAACTCCACAGAAAATGTTTGGGAGAGACCAAAATTAGAGGCCCACAGACTACAGAAATATTAATATTATTTTCTCTACCCCCAACATATAAACAATCTCCTAACCACACGGACTTAAGGGACTCACACAATGCACACATGATGCTGTTTATGGTATGCAATGCACCATACAAGTACTTCTACCTCACTTATTACTTGTGTATCATAACTTGTGCTATGCTGAACAGCAAAATGACCTGACCTTCTCAAAATCAGTGGGCCTTGAATAGTTTTCCCAGTTTTTTGGGGCCTTTGAGAATGCAACAATCGCACCCGAGACCGCACCAAAAGCGGACCAAATAAGCATGCCGAGACCTCCTTGAAGATGCTTTCCAACGAACGCTGGAGCAGTTTGTTTGGGGTGAGAACATGATCTGAACCAGAACAGACCCAACTGAAAAATACAGGGTCTTTTTGCACTAATCCAGCTGCCATAGTCAGCAGCGCTGATGAAGAGACGTATTTGTTTACAGTTAGCTTTAGCAACATAGCCCCATGGAGCTTGTGGTCAGACCCGGAGCTGTGAGGAGGAGCGGAGCCTTATCCAAATTTGTTCCAATGACCATATCAGGTCCCAACTTTCAAAAACTCATAAGAACGCAACAAAATTGTGCTTATTTAGCAGCTCAGGGAAAGTGGGTTTAATATATCAGCAGAACAGTGCAGAGTTAAGACAAAGAAACTCCGGCAGCATTATCCAAGTGCGGGTTACCCGCATGGTCATTCTGACCAATCAAAAAGAAGTTTAGGAAATGTATTAAATGGCATATCTGGCCATTGAATGATGTATATGTTGACACGAGACTGCATTTTGGTTCATTGCAACTGGTCCAAACCAGAGTACTAAAGTGTTGTATGAAAAGGACCCAAACGGCAGAAAAATTCCACAATGTATCATGTGTTGCCCTTGGTCTGGACCAAATGAACAGAACCACATATGTGAAAGAACCCTTAAACATTCAGTAACATCGGAGCACTGGACCAAATGCACAATTTTAAGTTCTAATTTTGCCTTCCTTTGCTTTCTTACTACCATTCTCAGACTTCCATATTGTGTCTTTTTTTCTGCACTAAAGTCTCTACTTATCTTCCTGCCAGCACCCTATTTATCTTTCACTGCCTTTCTCATTTTTCTTTCTGTCTCCCAACTTTCTTTACATCTTTGTTTCTGATCTATCAAACTGCATTCGCCTCATTTGCATCTTTATCTTAGATTCTAATCATACTTTCTGTCCTTACCAACTTTCTTGTTCAGATTATTTTCATTTTCCATTCCTTGCTATCATCTTCCTTTTTTCTGATTTTGTCTTTTTCTTTTATCCATCTAGGGTTTTTTAAAAATATTTTTTCTCCTTGTTATCCATATTTTTTCCATGGTTCTCATCTTTCTCTTCAGTTCTGACTTCCCTTTCTGTTCCTTCCATTGTTCCCTTTCTGTTTTCCATCTTTATTTTTCTGATTACTATTCTTCCCTTTCGTCCTCTATTCTGATTTTAATCCTTCTCTTTGTTATCCATTTTCCCATGATTCTCATCTTGCTTCTCAATTCTGACATTTCTTTCTGTTTCTTCCACATTTCACTCTCTCTTTTTTCCATCTTTCTTTTTCTCATTACTCTTTCCCCCGCTTTTGTCCTGTCGTTCTGGTGTTCAATCTTTCTCATCTTTCGTTTTGCACAAAACCAAGGCACATCCAGAAAAGTTTTTGGTTCGGTCGTGTCGTTACTGTGGTGTAAATATTGTTGGTCACTTTCAAGTATGAACACTCAATTGTGTGAGATGAGACATATTGCTTTGGAAATTTGGAATGAATATGCCTGTACCGTCGCCTGTATCGTCGGTCTATAGGCGTGCTTGTGAAACCGGGGCAGCCATTGGCCCGTTCGCCCGGTGAGAACCGGTCCGTTGGAAGGAGGCGTCGTTAAAGAGAATGATTTAAACGACGATTTGAAAAAAAAAAACACGGCCGTTAAATCGCACCAACGTCGCCAGAGCAACTGCGCGAGCGGTTCTGCGACATTGCAGAGTATCATCTTTCCTCGCGCGCCTGGAACGACAGACTCCATAATAAAGTGGGGGGATACAAACACGCACGCGTAGTTTCACACAGACCCCACCTCGACTCCTAAAAGTTCCGCGACGAATGGGCTTCGGAGCCAAACGAGGGAAAAACGAGGCGCACCAGTGAAGCGTCACCCCCCATCGGAGGGCTGACTTACCCAGAGGCGAGTGTGAGGCTCTTCCGGGCGCGGATGCTGCCGCGTCTGGCCGGAGCCTCTCTCCGGAGCAGCGGGTTAACACAATTCAAGTGGCTGAAGCGAGTCTGGTCCCATCCCTACCGCTGCTGATTCAAACGCAGCCATCTGGAATGATGTGGGGACCTATTCACTATTCTCCTCCTCCTTTTCCTCCTCTCTCTCTCTCTCTCTCTCTCTCTCTCCCTCCCTCCCTCCTTCTGCAGGCACAGATTTTAAGAAACGGAAGGAGAGACAGGAGGCAGCATTTACAAAACAGACGATGAGATCGCGGCTCCGAAACGAGAAGAGAGGGAGAAGATTTACGGGGGGAGACAGAGAGGAGGGGCAAGAGAAAGAGTAATAGAGGGAGAAAGATGTGATGTGGTTCTCCGTAGGTGATTGACACAACAGCCGGACCCTGCTTTTGTAGACTATGGCACTGAAAATGTCTTGAATCGAAAGGTCCATTTTTCGATAAAATCAATTATAGTCGGTGGCAAGTTAGACTGGGAGATGAGAGGAGCAGGGGGCTCAGAGCTTCAATACATGATGTACTCGAGCTGAATGAATGGCCTATTGACATTGATGTTCAGATTAGCCTCTGGGAAAGACTTTTACTCAAAGCATTTGGGGACTAATTGAGGAGACAGAGGGATTAAAATATATGCTTGATTTATTTCCTAGATATGAGATAGATTTGCTATAAGTGGTTATAGAGAATAGTTCAAAATCAGGATTAGTCACCGTGATGGTGATGGGAACCAGAGCATTTAAACTAACCCAAAATAAATGGGTGAGGATACTACCTTGACACATTGCATTGTACAAAGGCAGCATTCTTATGAAAAATGACTTCTGGTAGAGAAACCACTGTGCACGAAGGGATTCCCAATCCTCATTGCAAAGAAAATGTAATTATTTAATAATTGTATAATAATTGTTAGCGGAAGACCCTGCACATACCCAGAAACTGCAGCTATTCTCCTTGTTTTTTTTCGCTTTTGTGACATCTGGGCCTCATCTGCCATGCCACCTCATCCTTGTGCTGGTTGTTTATGTTTGGGTGTGGTGGTAAGCAAGGCAACTAGATCCACCTGAATGGAATGAGTCACACCCAAATATAAAAAACTCAGCACAAGGATGATGGGGCATGGCGGACGAAGCACGGACAACACAAAGGGTTTGAAAGTTGCCAACAAACATTATTTATTTATAAATTAATAATAAAAAAAAACATTTATTTTTTAGTTAATTATAAACATGAGTTATTAATTTTTTATAAGTAGCCAATAATCATTATTTATTTCTCCTTGCTGCTGATTGGCTTCTGCCCTGTGATGCATCTGTCCAGCTGCAGTCCAGAATTTCCCCAGTGGATCTCCAATGTTCTTGTGGGTTTCATTTTAATTTGCTTAAAACCCTGTGTTTTTGTTACTGTTAATTAAATATATTTATTACTGTATTTACCCTGCTTATACCAAAGAATACATCAGCCCATGTTAAAGAAATCAGGCATGCAGTCTATATAGAGGTATTATCAGTATTTTACATTATAGCATTGTGGTAGTTCAGTGTACACTGTAGAGTACGAATACTGAGTTACATTTACATTTTGTATAAGCTGAGTTTTGAATGAAATTAAAGTGCTTGGAGGCATATTTGTAAGCATATTTGGAGTTTACAATAAAAAATAGGCATTTTTACCACATCACAACAGATTTTCACAATATGCAGGTGCCCTTGGAACTTAACCCCCGCGATTGTTGGGGATTTACTGTACTTTGTTTATGCCCAAATATTTCATTATACAATTTTATTTTATTTAAGTGTTATTTTGCTTTAAGTGAGGCACGATATACTGCCATGAATGGCAGATTTTTGACCAGTTTGAGAAGGTATAAGACAACTAGTGCTGGGCAGTTTACCGGTTCGATATGGTATACATTTTTCTTATACCACAATACCAGTTTAGACAGCACGAAGTTTGACCTTTTTCACTGTGGCACCACTAGGGGAGTGGAACTCTTACTTTGAGCTCTGAAGATGTGAGAGTCGGGACATGTCAGATGAACAGCGAGTGGATTATAGGGTGTAAAATTATTACTTTTATGGAGTGAGGTTTTGTGCAATTTCTTTTTCTTAACTGTTTGTGTATGTAATTTCTCAAAAATAGTTTCATCTACAGTAATATTAATATACCTGGTGTTTATTTCGAGGTCATCTGATTCTAATGATATGTGTATGATTCTGTACATCAGTGGGATCAAACGGGACAAAGATATTCCAAACTAATTGCTAAATAATCCCAAAATTATTTACAAATATAAAAAAACACAAATGGATCAGAGTAGGGCTTAGAGTTCTTCACATGGACCCCATTCCAATGTAGAACACAATAAACTATACATAGAAATGTAAAAACCACAGTACACACTTTCTGCTACAGCTCTTGCTCCCCCTCCACCCCCGTCCTCAGTATTTTCTTCATCTTCCAAAAAGAGCTCCAACACATTGCAGATGCTGATTCTGGGTTTTAGACTCATTTTTGCTGATTTATATTTGATTTTAAGAGTAAAAACAGTACTAAACCAGCTTGTGGTCACTGCTCCACTTCTGTGCACACCGAGACACTCTCTGTCCGTTTTTTCCTGCATCCTTCTCATATATCTCACCTCTCATTTTACTCCATTACGACCCCCTGTCCTTCTATTCTGCATAATGTTTTTGCTGCACAACATCAGCCCTTCTCTTTGTCTCTCTCTCTCTTCCCTTCCATTCTTTCTGGAGCAGCTAATGGAGCTTAAGGTTTCCAGCATGTCTTCTAAAACATGCGTTTTATTTGCTAAAACATACCTTTTTTTTAAAGTGGGTGACAGAGGGAGCAAGCGAGGAAGATTGTGAGGAGTGTGTATTATGTGTGTGTGACAGGGGGAACCTCTCACTCATTTGTTATTCTAATGGACACTCCTCAGCTGTCTGTAGAGCCATTATGTCACACTTCAGTCAACAGTTTAGTTTTAATGGGACTAACAATGGCACTCTTTTTTGCTCACAGATCCTCGATTCATGCTCTACGTTCAGCAACAGAAATTCAGAAATTTAATGAAAAGCAAGTGTCTAAACTTACTTATTGTTCAAACTAAGTGCAGAGGTGGTGAAGTTCTTCATGGACACACACACACAAACATGTATGTATATAATTAACAAACAACACAATATACAATGTTTCACTGTTCAAATGATGCTTGTTGATACTTTGTAAGTGAAAATAAGTAGATTCTCTGCCCATTTGCAGGTGATTTGCAGGATTTAAGATATTGAGAAGAAAACATAAAATGTAGCCTATGCAAAAATTATGGCACGTAATATTTTTTTGGTTTTGGTCTTCTTTGTTGTTTTATCAGTAGGTTTAATTGCGCATTCACAAATAGAAATTGTGGTGCACTATACTATTTGCAATTTTTGTGTAAAATTGTTTATTATTTAAGTTTATTCTCTAAAGGAACAATTAACAAAATGTTTAATTAGTACCTAAAATAATTTACATCTGTAGGTATGTCACATTGGATCAAATAAGTTTCAACCTTTCCTTAGGATAAAAAAAAATTCTAAACATTAAAATTTGAGTGTTATATCTATTATAACACCTTTTATTTATATCAGTATAAAGGTAATACTATATTGTTACTTAACGACATAAAGGTGTTTAATTGCTATTTTTATTCATAACAAACAATAATTACATGACTTGAATGTACACTCTTCTTATTTATTAATGTAGTAAATAAACCTTAGCATGTCATTCTGTGTTATTATGCTATTTTTATTAGAAATGATTGATGTTAAAACATATTTCAAGAAATTCTGCACATCAGTTGAAATTTAAATAAATACTTAATCTAACATTTAGCTTATTTAAATATGAACATGCTAATCTTAGTAGCTAATTTTATCAGTAGTATAATTTATCCAACTCCTTAAAAAAATTAATGATTAATATGTTAGTGCTTTGTTAACATGTTGGCTGTGATTTTGGCTTGAAAAAGAAAATGTATATATATTTATTTATTTCATTATGTTCCTCATTATATGTGATAAGCATCTAAATAATAAAGGCTTTGAACACACAGTAGAGAGCCTACTGCATTATGAATAACATGACATTCAGAAAAATGGCAAAAAGTTCCCTCATATACAGTGAGGAAAAAAAGTATTTAGTCAGCCACCGATTGTGCAAGTTCTCCCACTTAAAATGATGGCAGAGGTCAGTAATTTTCA
>JBBKCR010000080.1:4578186-4592481 GCA_037577295.1 Ladigesia roloffi | reverse complement strand
TGTCTGTGTAATGTGGCGGTCACCACAAACAATTTCCTTCGGGATAAATAAAGTTTTCTGATTCTGATTCTGATTGAGATGCAGCAGAAGACAGTCCTCCTCAAAAGAGCCTTCTGACAAATACACAAATGGTAATGTTTAATAGATAGAATGTAGAGTTCAACTAAGACTGGCTGACTTAGGGTCCAGCGAAGGTAAATGCATTCAGGTGCTTGTGACTGGTGTGGTCAATTTGTAAAATTCAACTTGATTCTTTCTCTTTGGCTTAAAGTAAACAATTTTTAAATCTGGACCATTGACTTCCGCCTAATTAGATACTTTGCTAATTGCATAATATGCACAACCAACGCTTGCAAACTAGTCCCTGAATTGTTGGAACTGCAAGACATTCATTGTCAATAATGATCAAAAACGTGCAAATTTGCAAACAGCATTGCCACCATATGCAAATTAAGTTGGTCGACTTTTGCGTACAATGACTTAAACTGCAATTACTCATAAGCCCTTTGGTCAATGTTTACCAAACTTTGTAAACACATGCAAGGTATCACTCAAGAGCAGTACACCAACTTTTGTCCATTTTGGTCACTTGGTGGTGCTATGACAGGTCACAAAGTGCTTTTGGTACATAATTAGCTCCATCTCTCCAGCTGCGTGGCTAATCAGCTCAAAATGTTGCGTTCTATGACAAAAGACATTACTCTAACAAACTCTGTAATGTAAGTGACACCATGTGACAGTATCATGAAACACATGACCAATATCAGCCAAAGGGGATGCCAAAAATTTTGATGCGGCAAAAATAATTGTTATCCCAGGTCCAAGATTTTCAAACGTGGTACATGTGTTGACATATAAGGTTAGATGATGCAATTCAAATTTGGTTCACTTTGCCCATTGGGGGGTGCTATAGCACATGTTCAAACATAACAATGATTTTTCGAACAGAAATCATGACATGAGACTAGTGATGCTCCGATCAGGATTTTTGCCACCGATACCAAGTACATTTTTTTCTAGGTGATCGGCCGATGCCGATTCTGATGCTTCAAGTTTATATAAGTGATACGTAAGCTCCCTGATCACCATTCACTTTTTTTAGATAAAGTAATACTATAAATGTTGCCTTTGTCGTATGTGTGCAAGTATGTGAGTTTTCTTCTGTTGTGTGTGTGTGTGCAAGATTTCTCTCATGTGTGTGCGTGCGTGAGAGAGTTTCCTCGTGGTTTGGGACTGCGTGCGCGAGAGAGGATAAGTACACAAAGGTAAAAAATGAATAACACTTCTGGTATTTCAAGGCACATGTATCTCAAAATGAACATGTTTATATATTGTCATCATCAGAATAAGCATGCAAAGTTTGCTGTTTTTTACTGCCCAAAGCATTGTACATGGCAAAGTTAGTAGCAGCATGTGATATCGATCAGCCAATGTTGGCATTCAGTATAAATTATCTTTTTTTTTTTTACTCATAGAATATAATGCATGTAAAATAAATGACAAAGTCTTAATCTGTTTGGTCATAGCACTGATTGGCCTCGTTTACTCCTAGCCTCAGGACTGACTCAAGCTACAAGGACTTGTTTTTGACTATCTCCATATTGGCAACAAAATAAATTGTAGGATTGTAGGCGGAACCCGTACACCAATGATCTATCTAGTACATCATAATATTAAGGAATGAGAGCAGTGTAGATTAAGTCTGGAATGTCTGGAAGTGAGCTGGGAAGGGATCAATGGGATTTGTAGTCCTTGCCACATAACTGGGTCACCATAGTTTCTTTCTCACACATGGCCACACTTCGCAGACCTTCACGGATAAACACACTCATACTCAAACACACAGACACACATAGGTGATTTAGTGTCTGACTCAGAGGGAGCTGTCACTCTGTTGCTAAATCCAGAGACAGAGACAGAGACAGAGAGAAAGAACAAGAGAAAAAATGGAGACTGTAATATTTTAGCATGCAGAATGTTTTTTTTAGCCCAGTCAGCGCTGCTGTTTTCACCATTCGACGCATTTCTTTTCTTTCAGTCTCTCTCTCTCTCTGCAGTCTATGAAGCGCAAGCCAGAGGGGGAGGGGAGCATGGGTCTTTTCCACCACTGTAAGCCATGCACACACCATGCTAACGATCATAAACACGCATGAACCTTTAAGTTTTAGTATTCCGCTCACACATTCATGAGACTGTTTTGTCGTGCTCCCGCTTTTCCTCCCCTGCTTCCTCCCCCTTCACCTCTGGCTGACTCCGTGTACATGCATAAAGACAGGCAATGCTACCTGCACAAGCTTAGCATCATCTACACACACAAACACACACGCACACACATGCACACACGTACCTACCCTCGTAATTCACTATGACAATGGCCAACATGTAGTCTTTACCC
This sequence comes from Ladigesia roloffi, assembly GCA_037577295.1. Classification (NCBI taxonomy): domain Eukaryota; kingdom Metazoa; phylum Chordata; class Actinopteri; order Characiformes; family Alestidae; genus Ladigesia; species Ladigesia roloffi. The sequence continues at coordinate 4,590,086 of JBBKCR010000080.1, read as the reverse complement.
AGCATCATGGCTGAAAAACTGAATGGGATCAAAACCAAGAGACCGCATGAAGAGAGGAGAGAGAGCGAGAAAGAGAGAAAGGGGGCGAGAAAGAGAGGAGAGAGAGAGATGAAAGTGAGAGCAAATGAGAAAGAAGGGAGGGAGAGAAAGAGAGAGAGAGAGAGAGAGACCGAAGGGGACGCAGAGGAAAGGAGAAAAGATGTAGAATGAAATAAGTGGAGAGAAATTAAAATGAGGGTGGAAGGGGGAGTTAATGGAGGTGGAGTGTCAGTCTCTCATACTTGTTTGTTGTTTATTTTTCTCTTTAAGTCAACAACAGACAGCTGTTTCCTGTCTATTTGGGGCATGATTGGTCGAATAGAAACAGAAATCCGTCTTTTGCCCTTTTGAACATTTTGTTAATATCAAGACTATCATCTCTGCAGTAATACCTAGGGCAGAGTCATGTGGCAAGACAGATAGAAAGAGAAAGAGAGAGAGAGGGAGAAAGAGATAAAAGGGAGATACACAAGAGTGAAATGAAAGGCAGAATGAAGGAGAGAGAGAGGGAAGAGAGAGCCTGCAGTGCAAAATATTTGGAGACAAAAATTAAAGACCACTAACACACACACAAATACACACACAAACAGTCCAGACGAGCAGCAGACTGGCGCTGCAGCTGTAGAGTCCCTGGCACTGCCAAGGCTGAGTAACATCTGCATGCAAGGCCTGTTCACACCTGCCTACAACCCCACACACACCTGTGAGTACAGACCAGCCTGGCACATATACCAAAACCCACAAACCTCTGGCAACTGCAACTGACACAAGTTTAAAAAGAAGATGAAATAAAGTAATTATTTTACTTTTTAGTTTACCTTTTATGTGTGTTAAGCTAATCATTAGAATATTAAATAATGTCATTCTGTCATGCAATAAATTATTTAATAAATTAATGCCGTTTTTTGGGTTTTCACTGGATAAAATACTCCTCCTGCTTGATCACCTCTTACATTTACTGTATTTACCAAAGACCTTTTTATTCAAAGCAAATTCCACTCCCTAACTACAGGGGACCGTCTCCCTGGAGCAACTTGGTTTTACAGTCCTTGCTCAGGAACCCAGTGGTGCTATGCAGAAAGTAGGAGTAGAACACATGACCTCTAGGTCCAGAGGCAAGAATCCTTTGAGTTTGTCCCAAATAGCACATTATAGGCACTGAAAATTTCATAGAGTACTCAAATGCTCAAAATTCTCAAAAAAAAAAACACTGAAGTTTAACAATTAACCATAAGAATTTCAGTAACTGCAGTTCAAAGTAACTTTTTGGGTCAACCATGTTTTAACAGGCCGTATGATGCTATAAAAGCTATGATTGTAACCTCTAATACAAAAAACAATTTTAGGAGTCATATAGATGATAAGGTAAGCAACAGAGAGATGAGTAAAATTTACAGACCCTGAATGCAAGGACCAGCTTGAAGGCATCAGCAGAAGCCAATTCCACTTCCACATTTCTCTTTTCTGCCCTTACTAGAAAGAGGCAGTTTGGTATTTTAGTAGTTAAGGTGCTATTTTATATATCTCAAGAGAAATCTATAAACGTGGCATGGTTAATGGTTAGTTCAAATTGCTAAAACCAGCTGAAGTAATCTAATCACCAGAATCCAGCGAAAAAGAAAACCACCCTCACAAATGCAATCATAGATTGTAAGCACTGACCGTTCTCCTCTGGTGATCCCAGTGATGCGCTGTCCTGAGACAGGGTGGTCCAGCTGGACTCCTCGTCACTGTGTGGAAGGTTCTGAATGCGGTTCAAAGCACGATCTGTCTTAGCACCTGTCCGAGGCCTGTCTTTTTTTGTCTCAGGGGAGGAGGAAGCAGAGGAGAACCCAACAGAGAGCAGGGGTGCATTTTCAGGGCTGCACTGCTTCCTCGGAGATGGAGGACTGGGGTTCTTTAGCTCTTTTAGCAGGGGCTCTGTAACATCATCATCCTGCACAGTGGGATCATCCAGCGCCAGGTGATTAATGTGCGACTCCAAGAGGCTCTTGGCCTTTCTGAACTGTGGGGACTTCCTGCCAAGGGTAAGTTCTGTTTTATCCGAAAGAATAAGCAGATCATCAGAATCCTCCTCAAACGGGTTTGTGCTGGAGTCCTGAACTTGATCATCCTCATTGCCATCATCATCATCAACAAAATCAACTGTGTCCTCTTTAGCAAGCTCACTAATACTGTCAGAGTCATCAGTCTGAGTGTGGTCAAGTTCTGTTCTGCTTTCAAGGCTTAAATCCAGGTCAGTGTGCAGCTCATGATCAATGAAAATCTCAGAGTCTGATGTTACATTTCCAACTTCTTCACTGGTTGTGTTTTTGTTTTGGTCTTGTAGTTCAGCTGCTTTGCGCAGCTGATTGGCCCCATTCTTCACCAATTTCAGGTTGGCCACAGTAGCTGTGTGGGAGGAGGTGGATGAAGAGGATGAGGAAGAAGGTGGAACAAGGCCTTCCCCCAGCCCCATAGCACTCTGAATGCTCGTCAGTGCGTACTTCTTACGACATTTTGGGGGTGTGGCCTGGCCTTGTTTTACCACATCGTCACTAAGCAGCTGGTTATGCGGGGAGAGTAGGCTTAGAGAATTGGGCGGAGTTGCAGATGGCCCATTGTGATTGGCCACATCCACAGAGGGGGAGGAGTTATGTGGGGAGGGCACACAGACAGACATCATGGCTGAAATGAAAGGAACAAAAACACTGAACGTGAAAAAAAAAAATTATACTTTGACTAATGAAAATAGGTCAAATATATACAGTACCTATACAATGATAATTTTTTCAAAGTATAACAAACTGTATTGAGAAATGTATTCCAAGTGGAGAATTTAATCTAAGTAGTCATTCTTTTCATGCCTCAAGCAGCCACATGCCAATTCTCCACATCCTCTGACAGACAGCAGTCCAGATGTAATGTTCAATGTGCTTCAAAGCAAAAGTGAATTACTTTGTTTAAAATCTAATCTGGAGGGGACCAAAGCTGTTTGATGGCCAAGATGATAGGCTTTTTAATGGAAATGGAAGACATGGTGTTATGCACAAATTATTCTAAACAAAATTTTAGAGAAAGAAATACAATTGCTAAGAGAATTTGACCAAATTAATTGCTTTGCTTAGAGCGAATGCACATGCAAACCTTATCCAAAGACAGAACCAAACTGACATATGTAAACAGAGAAATAAAGAATGTGCTCACCTTGAGGAGATTTGTTTTGGGGTGTTTGATCAACAGACTTTTGCTTTAAATCTATAAGAAGGAAAACATTAAAGAATGTATATATGTTTAGTAGATTTTGGCATAAACGACTGTGTTTCATGTTGCTTTGTGCAAAAAATATTCTGATTTGTTTATTCATCATGAAAGTAAATGCCAGCTAAAAACACTAAGATTTATGGTTTTCTTTAGACAGTGACAATATGCTACATGACAATGCTAAAGGCCAAGTTCTAATATATACAAGGAATCAACCATTTTGACATATATAATACCATAGAACAGAATTAATTTACAGACTTATGGATTTTGACCACATATTAAACATATATTACACTTCATGAATAAAAAGAAAACAAACTACATAAAATGTGCGACGAAGTTCCAACACACTGGCTGGCATTCATTGCAGGAACTGTTGATGCGTTACAAACTGGCATCTGCTACATACACTGATAGTGATATAATTTCACAAATTGGCATCCACTACAGGTATTGGTGAACTGCTACTCTCTGATTTATACATAAACATGTACTATATGTCCAAATCTATGGGCTGCCATTTATAAAAACAGCTAAATATATTTAGAGGTGCCATTTTTTTGTAATTTAGCTCAATTTTCACACAATTTGCACATATTTACAGTGTTAAAAAAAGAATGTTGGGCTCTAAATCTAAACATTGCACATGACACAAATGGTGAATCTAAATATGGTATTTTTGAGCTCTAAATGTTGAGAAGATATGCTAATTGCCCTTGCCCTGTGTTAACAATTGGCGGTCACTTAGCAGGGGGCTGGACTCTGTGTTGTGATATCTCCTCACCAACATGGAGGATTTTCCTTAAATGACTTTAAATCTTACATATGAAAAACACATCTCGCACTCTAAATGTAAAATGTACAGTTAGACAGGGCTTAGTGGCATCTTTTGTATCGTTTAACAAAATAGCCCCCCAGCTATCCAGAGTTTAAGCTGAAAACCTTTTACCTTGAAAAAAAATTAATAGGACACTGGGTGAGGTGAACGGTTTTCAGCTAGTATTTCCAGATTAAGGCAAACAAGTGGTCTGTGGAAAGAGTGCGAGACATAAATAAATAATTCCATGAAATGAACATTGTTTACGAGTTATGACTCAAGAGTCACAAGTCTCAAGTTGTTGAGGGCAAGTCTAAAATCAGTCTTTGTGAGTTTATTGTGAGGCGAGTCCCAATTTCTGGTGCCTAGATACGCTAAAGCCTACACACAAACTAACAGATAGAATTTCACTCAGAATAGGACCTCATGGTCTGAAAAAATAATACCTATTTTTTTTTATAATACCTAAAACCAAATTTAACAACTGTAATAACCTTACATTTGGCTATTTTGATTTTTATCACCTTTTAATCCCCCAGCATTACTACAACCTCTGCAAATCAGCAACAATCCTCAATCCCAGACCTGGAAACCCAACATTTATTCATCATTTCCCAACTTGAGATTTACTATGACACCTTTTTTTCAGTGTTTTCTTTCAGTTTTGATTATTTTTACACTGATAGCTTCTTCATATTGAACAAACTTTCCTTGACCCAAGTTTGACCCAAATTAACTTGGAATAAAACAATATTATATCAAACTGCATTTATGTCAATAACCTTTGTTCTTTTTACTTTGAAGTTACCAAAGTTGACACTGAGTTGTGATAATAAAGACAGTAATAATGTTTGATCATCTGAGACAAGTGTGTTCAAAGCAGACAAAACAGGAATATTTATATTGTGTGAGGTTTACATGAGCAACAAAACAAGGCTCATAATCTCAAATAATGTCTAACAAGTTGTCATTCTCTCTTACGCACACGAACACACACATACACCTACAAGATGAACATTGTGTTGGTCTTTTTCCATACTCACCAAAGAACTGTGGATTGTCGGTATTTCCACGGAGCCTCCTGGGCCATGGTGCGGTCAGCTTAACATCATATGTTCAGCCAATCAGAGAGCACCAAGTCCAATACTAAAGGAACACTCCAGCTCTAGTTGGTGAACATGTACAAAAGTGTTAATGCTTCTGTGCTTTAAAATGATAACGAGAGTAAAACAATGACTGGCTAACACATTGTAAAATTTAGACTGAATCTCCTGTTGTGCTGGTAAACAGTGGGTTGTATCTGGGGCTTGTAAACAAAAATGGTGTTTGGGCAGACGTACATACACTTTGGCAGCACCGATGAAAGGGCAAGTAGAAAGGAATGTAATAACGCAAGCTTTCAAACAAACCAAAAAAGAATAAACAGTCTCTGAATGCCTTAAAATAATTGAAAGTAAAGTGCTCTCACACTCTCTTCCAAGTGAAACTGTGTCAACAAGCTCAACAAACACACACATACAGATAAAATCTGGGGCAGAGGTTTGTGTGTGTGTGTGTGTGTGTGTGTGTGTGTGTGCGCAAGTGATGAACTGTAATTGGAGAACATACTAGTGGTTTACCTCCTTTCCCATCCTCTCTCTGCCTTAATTTAAGAAGATATTTATCTCCAATTTTGACCTACTGTGTCTTTCTTCCTCTCTCAACCCAAATATTATCGATTCTGTATTTATTTTTTGCGAGATAACATTTAATATTATATTGTGGTTTTGATATTTTTTCATGTCAGTACATAGTTCATTATATATTCACACAATACTTTTAAATTTATATTCTGTTTCAACAAGGTGCAAGTCTGGTTGTTTAAAATTTGAACTGTGACCTAATTTCCACATGACAAAAATTCAAGTAAATCAGTCAAATATTTTACATTTTACACACGTGCACATATGCACACACACACACACACACACACACACAAAGATAGTAATTGTTTCTTTCTCATTCAGCATCAAATAATATCCCATGATAACCCAATGTTGCGTTGTAATCTGCTTAACATTTACGTTATTTGGAAGATGCCCTTATCCGCAGCAACTTACGAACAGTAGTTACAGGGACAGTCCCCTTGGAGCAACCGAGGATAAAGTGTCTTGCTCAAGGCCAAGGTGGTAGACAGTGGGGTTTGAGCCAGCCAATTTGTGGCCACTAGTCTACCACGATACGTCTGATTGAGTCACTCCAGTTACAATTAAACCCATCAAATCTAGATCTATTACACCCTAAGGCTTGTGAACATTACATGAAAAAAGCTAATTGGGTTCAAACATATAATGGAGATTTGGATAACTGGTTATACCAATTTAAGCCATTCTACAACTACTTCCCACGATGTAATAGGAAGAATGCAGTCTATTACTCTCCACTGAGTACTGAAATAATCTGAGTCTAAAACAATAGACAGCCTGAACAGTATAAAAACTGGTATAAATATGAAATATTTTTTATACGGTGTATACTTTTTGACATTAGTTTGTCTGACTTCCTAATTCTTCAATGGATTATGTGTTCAGTCACTAATAACTAACCTAGCATAATTTACTGGCTGTATTAAGTTTTTGTAACTGCTTAATTCTTACTAGGGTCACTAGTATCTGGAACCTATCCCAGGGTGTCCATACACACCAATATCTCACACCTACGGTCCATGTATTACTGACTTTATTGTTAAGGATGTTATTACAGTTTCACCTTTAAAAAATCCCCATTAAAATCAACAACAAACTAGATTTAATAAGATAAAAGTTTAGCCAACATATACAGGTCATTAAAGAATAGCAACCTGTTCATTTTAAACACATGCACACACTGCCACAAATTGTAATAACAGAAATATGTTATATCTTTTTTTTTTCAAGGCTGTATATAGGTAATTACAATGAGTACAATGTACTATTACTTTATTTGAGAAATAGGAATATATAATTGCAACCCCAACTTTCACTGAATATTTTGAAGTGGGGGACTCCCCGATTTCCACTCTTGGTTTCCTTCAACAACAGTTTTACACACATCCACATTGATGTGATTGACAGGTGCTCTTATTCAGAGAGATTACAGTGTATACGTTCCAGATTACGGGTGGACATTTCGAGTCAAAATCCTATTACTGGTGGTAGAGGCACCAGAAAAAGAGACAACATATTTCTGATGCGAGTATCTGAACACAGTAAACCCCTGATATTTATAGGGATTACATGCCAAGCGCAAAAACATGCCTATTTTTACAGTAAACCCTAACTATGCCCCCAAATATGCTCCTAAAACACTTTAATTTCATTCAGCTCATCTTAAAACCCCAACACGTACTGTGCAGTTTACACTGAGCTGCTGATCCCACAGTGCTAGAATGTAAAATAACAATGTTTCCCCTGTATAGACTGTACTGTAATTCATACAAGTGTGTTTTCTTTGGTTTCTTTTGGTATCTACATTGGAATCAGCAGGTTAAATACAGTAATATTTTAATTTAATTAACAGTAATAAAAATATAGGACATTAAGGAGAACAAAATTAAAACATCAGAACACATAGTGAACGACTCGAGAGGGGAACACGGGGGAACTGTCAGGCGGCTGCCCTGTGACGCATCTCTGGCAGATGCAGTGCAGCATTCCTATATCTGCCAGAGGTGCGTCACAGGTCAGCCATCAAACAGCAGCAAGTAGAAATCAATAACACTCTCAGATTGACTACTTTTAAACCTCCTGTATCTGAGTACAGGGATGTTTCACTATCCCCAGATGTGTTTTATTTGCATCCCCTCAACATTATTAAAAATGTATAGTTACATTTTTAATGGAAATTTAGCTGAATTTACATAAATAGGTATGTTACAAAAGTAGTAAATTATATGTGTCTAAATAATTTAGCACTAAAATGCGTGAAAAATTACATTTTGCAACAAAAAAAGGGTTGCCACAAACAATTAATTTGGTTAGATTGAGAAAAGTTAGTGAACGATGAATCGTGACTTTGCAGGGAAAAACTGTTTTTGAAAATCATTATCTATCCCTATTACCATTATAGGCAAATCTGTTAAGAGTCTTGGTCCCAAATTTGCTATGTGGAAGACAGCGATATTGCCCACTACCCTACATCACACATTGCTCAAAATGCAACTTCCACATTTTCACAGCCACACATCTTCATTTTATGAGATGAGGGGAGCAGGAATTTGAGGGAAAGCAGAAGAATTCCTGGCATGTCTGTTTTTGGAAAGCCTTAATTACTCAAGACAGGGAGAAAACACCAAACACACACACTTTCAGTTTTGTTGCTGCCTCTCACACAGACACACACACACCGCTACAAACATCAGAGCTCACCTGTATTTTTAGTGTGTCTGGTGGCACTCTCCTGGAAATCTTCACCTGAAAGAGAGTAGAGCTCACCTCAGTAAATCAAGCCAAAATATGTGCATGTATGTGTGGCCATTTTATACATCACACACAAATAGTACAAAAAATAGCCCTGTCCACAATTACATTTCAGGTAGTTCATTAAAAAGAAAATTACATTAGAAACATTACATTAAAGATAAAACTAAAACAAAAATGAAGTGAAATAAAAAAGAATGGTTCAACAGCACTGATCCGTTTAGTATTGGCTCATTTCAACTATAATATGCATTTGAATGAATATGCATAAAAAGGAAGCAGAAGCCAGAGCTCGTTCACACACAGCTTCATTTCAGAGACATGGTCTGTGGCAGCCTGTCAAAGCGGCATCAGAGACACAGAGTCACACACACACACACACACACACAAACAAACAAACCCTGAAATAGAGAAATAGAGATAGAGAGAGAGGGGGAGAGAGAGAGAAAGAAAGCAAGTTTCTGTAAGGGAGTCAAAAAATGGGAGAAAGCCAAAACATCTGTCCTAACAGCTTTAGTGCACTCCAATACAGGCAGAGGGTCTCTTCTGCTCTGCTGCAGATCAGAGACGAAAGTGCTGAGCTCAACAAAGGGAGGGGGGGGTTGTTTTCTTATGATGACATAAGCTTTCATGCGGAGTGTGGGCTTGCTGGAATCTGAGCCTATGAAGGTCAAAGGCAAAAAGTGGTTTTGTCCATATAATCAAATATAATATATCATGAAACAGATACATTCCTTTCAACAATGATGTACCACAAGTGGTGTTAGTAGACACACCCAAGTCATCCTAAAACAGTAAAAATCATAGTCTAGAAGAGAAAAACTAAGCCACAGAAAAAGAAAAAGGACATAAAAAAGTACACTGTACTCAAGTAACAGAACAAATTACAAAAAATGTGTATAAAACACTTTTATGGACCAAACACTGTCCAAAATGTTATAGGTGAGTCTACTGGGCGACGCCAATTCCTTCACTCATACTCTGTGTTACTGCATGTTCTACGTATTATGCATAAACTGTGTATTCTTCTGCCGTACACAACCAAACTACTTACAAGGTTGAACGTCATAACTCAAAACGCTGCAAATTCAGACTGTTGTAGCACAAGGATGCAAGAAATAAAATCTATACGTGTTTGGAAACAAAAGATGAAGATGGGCTTATTCCAAACAATACTGGATCCATTATCAAGCAGTGGTTTGGGATGATATTTACTAAACAATGCTCATGTAGACACATGTTTCAAGACAACTAAACCCAGGGTTCCCACCCTAAGTCAGACATAAAATTCCCTGCCTTTTCAATGACTTTTCCATGACCAAAAAGCAGAATTTCCATGACCTCCAGTATAAAGGATTTTCCAATAGAAATTTTGGATGTGGGGCAGAAACTGTAAGTACAACCGATTTACATAGTTTTTATATACTTTGCTCTTCTGTCATCATTCCTTTGGGTGAAATTTACACTTGTCTGGCATGTTTCGTAAGTTAACAATTGTAAGGACATATGTGGACACCTTAATGGTGTGGGCAAATCAGCACACGAATGGGAGCTGCTGTAGTCAGAATGAGGAACTTAGGAGTGTTATCATTACCAAATGCTGCAGGAGTCTGTTAACAGTGCTTCTCAGAAAGACAAATAAAATCTTTTAACCAATTTTCACTTTTTCTTTAATTTTCCACTTTCTGACCTTAAAGCTGCAATATTTTGCCATCTTTGAAGCAAAGTGTTTGCATCCTAATTCCTGACTAATATTTTAAAGGTTTGGTCTTAGTTTGAAGTTAGTGATGATGATTAGACAGACTCTCCTGGAGGTTAAACAAACACAAGGATGTTTTCATACCTTAGATACTTTTCCATTGCTTTAAAGCATAATTTACTCATGGCTGCCATTCATTTGGTAAAAAGTGGTAGCTCTATTATCCTCCTCATTGAGGTTGACAAACTAATAGTGTATGTGTTCTGGTGATTGTGGCATGCTCTGAAATGTATGTAAATGTAACCAACTTTACATATTTGGATTTCAAAATGCTTCATATTTCTGTTTTCAGCACAAACTTACCTACAATAATATTGCAGGAGTAAATGGGTCCAAATAATATGTGGAAAGTAAATTTACGGTAGCATATTAAGCTACAGTTAAAGGTTTGTTTGTTGCTACAAGCTTCAAATTTCATTAAAAGTTTAATAAGCCATTATCTTGTCTTAATATTTAGTTGGCACATACCTTAAACACTTTAAGCTTTAAGATAATAATGGTTATATAGAGCAGCTGCATGCTGGTGCAAAAAGCTTTAAATTTTATGCGCAATGTACGCAAAAATAAACGCGATTAGCCGACTACAAAAAATTAGTTTGTGGCAGCCATAAATATAACTAATATTTTTAGTACTGTCACGAGAGCACAAACAACTATATATGAACCCTTCTCAGGATGGTGAAATATCCCTGTACTCAGACACAGAAGGTTTGAACATGGTCAAGTTGTTCATTTCTCAAGTTCATTTCTCAAGTTTACCTTTTTGGAGTTTTTGGAGCAAATTTGTGGGCATATTATGTGTTTAGAATATAAAATTAGGCATTTATAGGCATTTTATTACCACATCACACATTTACAGTCTTTCACAATTTGTGGGTGCCCTTGGAACATAATCCCCCTAATTTTAGGAGTTGATAAATTTAAACAGCTACTAATATGGAAATGTAAATACCTTTACTGATCATTAATGGCTTCTGATTATGAACTGTTTCATGTAAGAGTCAAGGCACGTAGAAGTTCTGTTGCATGCAACTAACATGTGACCAGCTGCACTCCAGTCTACAGCTCACAATATACATCAGAGGGAGAACACTCTGCAGGTTCAGGATTGCTCTATTTTCATTTTACAATCTGTTATTTTTAAATCTTTAATGAACCTGCAGAATAAATGTATCATTTTTTTAACCCTCAAAAGAAAAAAAAGGTCCTCTTAACCAAATAACTTACATTACTTTTATGGCAATTTCTGAATCATTTACATAAATGAGTCCTACATTTAATAAAATAATACAGATTTAGCGGCAGGTTAACTGATTATGTTTACAGCATTGGAAGGTCATTCAGTCTCATTTGGTATGAAAGAGGCATAATCCATAATAAAACCATGTTTATAGACCAACAGACAAGTAAACAGAGCAAGGAATTGCAAGCTAGAGCCGGAATGCTGAACAATAGATGGAGCGGATGCTGGAGCAGTAAACATGAGCTGTTGTCTATGCCTTTCATGACACAAATAGGTCAAGTTTATGAACACACACACACACACACACACACACACACACACACACACACACACACACACACACACACACACACACACACA
>JBBKCR010000080.1:4557513-4578086 GCA_037577295.1 Ladigesia roloffi | reverse complement strand
TTTATGTAAAGCACTTTGAATTACCTTTGTGTATGAAATGTGCTATATAAATAAACTTGCCTTGCCTTGCCTTGCCTCGTTTTTTGAGTTTAGGGAAGAACCTTTTCTGTACCTGCAGGACTGTACCCCAGTGCACAGAGCTCCATAAAGACATGGCTGGAAGAGATATTCAGTGTGGAAGAACTTGATTGACCCTCTCAGAGTCCTGACCTGAACCCCATCCAACACCTTTGAGATGAACTGGAATGGCGATTGTGTACCCACAGAAACTCCAAAATCTTGTGGGAAGTCTTCCAAGAAGAGTGGAAGCTGATATATCTGCAAAGGACAACCAATTCCATACTAGTCTCTGTACTTGAATGACATGTTTTTAAAGTCACTATTGGTGTAATGATGTACTCGTCCCCATACTTTTGTCCGTATAGTGTAAAACTGAATGTTCATCAATTATTCTAACATTTGTGTACTGAAAACACAATAAAATTTCTAAAATGGCCTTGCCATTGTTCAGCATTGCCAATAATTGATGGATTTGTATAATCTGTTCCCTTTTTAATGGGGAACGAGGTTAATCGCTGCATGTAACATACCAACTAACAGACATTCATTGACTATGTTTAATGGGCAGAACAGCTTGATTTTGCTGCTGTTCACAATTATTTGGGATTGTAACAGCATGGTCGAGCTGATTGACTGTTTGGAATGTGAGGTCATCGCTCACCTTAGGAAAACCTTTGTTATGGGGATGAGTGTGTGATTCAGGCGTTCAGGTGTGAGGTTAAACACATAACCGTAGACAGATGTGTCCTTATTTGAAAAACGTAAAGATGGAAGCGTCGAGGAACCCACTTGTGCTGCGGCATCGTGGAGAAGCATCTGGGAATGTTTGTTGTTGGTAGAATTTCACCACTCCACGTCTCTATAAAAACCAGCATGCCCCTGCTAATCACGGTGTTCCAGTTTGCCAAACCGCGTGCACGTATACTACTGGGATCAAAAATTGGATTTCGTTTAATCATATAAATGTGTGGGCCTTGGTTTTGTTTTGGGATGGAAGGGCAGTTGAAGTGAAACCGCCGCTTATAGCTGCTTTTCTTTACGTGGCGGCAAAGGTACCACCCGGTTAGGTCAAGATGTAAGTCCCGTTTTTGGTGATTCCGTATCTTTAGCTGCGTTTTCCTGTAAGGAGATGTTACTGTTGTTCTATCTGGGACACTCACTCGTTTGTTTAAGGCCCTGGTGTTCTGGCAGGAGAACCAGCGAGGAACTCTGTGTGGGTTCCAGGCCGTGGGCTTTGTTTTCAAACACAGGTCATGCAAGCTGGTGCTTCAGTATACAAAATAAAGCCGCCATTTGGATGCAAAAAGATTTAGAAACTAGATCTGAGCAGCACCACTGGCGTTCTCCGATCTTAATTCTGCTCATGCTGAAGCCATCAGAATTCTATTATAATATAAAAACCGCAGGCCCTCACAGCTCAGGCCCAGTGGTGGTGAAACCGAGTGGCCGCCGTCCCGTCCTGAAAGTGTTTGATCCCACAGGTCGCTGGTAAGACTCGGGAGGCTGGGGACGGGGCAGACTTGAGCCTTGAGAAGCAAAGTGGCCCAAGATCGAGATAAAGAGGCTTTTCTGAGGGAGGAGAACACATCTGTGGTAAATTTCACCCAAGCGAGCTTGATGCATAAGATGCAGATAAATGACAGAATCCAGACTCTATGGCAGGGCCGGCTCTCTGTTTACTGTCTCTCAGCACTACCGTAGAGAGACGAAAATAAGCAATGGTTGTGTATTCATAAATCACCGCAGAACGGATTCCATAACTCCAGACGGATTCCATAACTTCCATAACTTTTTTTTTTCTCATTCTGCTTGAACTAAGTACCTAATCCTGCTGATCTCTGGCATGCTTTGTGCTTCACTGTGAATCTGGAATGGATCCATGTGTAAGAGGTACAAAGGAAAAGTGGAATTAATGGGGGATAATGAAATCTTTTTTCAATAGTTTTGAAACAATATTGTTGTAAACGAAAATTGGTTTGTAATTGAGAGTAATAAATCATGCATTGTCTCCCACTGTTTGTGTGGCTATTGCATAAGGAGACTAAAATCTGATTAAAAAAAACAAAAATGCCTGAACTGTTTTTTATTATCCTGAAGTGTAATCTTGAAACATCAAAATGAGATTCGATAGTACAGCTACGCTTATAAATGAAGGCTTTCTAATCCCGAAAAATAATAACATCAACTTTGTGGTTTCCCTATACTTAGCCACCATTTATAGACTAATTGCCTGAAAATCCCTTATCAAAGAGATGTTTGTACAATAATGATGGAGCACCGCTGATTGGGGCAACATCGTGAAAGCATTTCATCTCCACACATTTGCTTTTAACCATTAAATCTGTGTACAGTAAATGAAGGCAAGTCATGAAGGCCACGGCCACACTCTGTAAATCTACATTAGGGCTTACGTGGAACAGGGCTTCAAACGGTGGTGGGGCCGAAGCCTCCCTCAGAGACTGCTGCTCGCCTCGGAACTTATCAAAACCATGTGGAACGCCGGGCTCTATGATTTTCAGATGTGCCCCGAAATGCTTGAGCAAAAGAGCGCCTGAGCCTTATCAAGCGAAAAGCAGCCGAATGATGATGCTCAGACCAGCCGGAGCTGCTTGAGATCTTCGAGTGATTTACGTTCCATAATACGTTCAACAGTGAGTGAACCACAATACATATAATAGTGGCGAGCCTATAGACCAGTTTTTGCTTCTCTGAAGAAGCATTTTGTAAATAAGGTGTGTAAAACTTTTAATATCATCGCTGAAGAGCAGAAACCTCTTATGGCTATTTTTCAGGAAACTCAAAAATGATGTATATTCTAAATAAATGAGAACTGTGTCATCACAATTGGTATAACTGTTTTCAACAAAATTCTACATTTTACAGACCCACATGGAGACCGACAACAAAGCCCAAATTGGAGTTACGAGTTTTCCGCCAGACAGAGACGATATATATATAATGCAAAGGTTCTCTTTTAATTAATGCTTCACATCCAAGCCAGTAACTATGTTCAACCTTTATTTTTAAGAGCGTATTATTTTAGAAGTGCAGTGCTGTTCATACTGGGCTGTCAACCAAGTTTCCACCAAATATTGATGGACTGGAAATCCGTCGTCCTTTCAAACTTGCTTAGCTCTTTCTAATTTATGAACAGAGTTGTAGGTCTCTGGTACGTGTGGTCTTCGGTGCCTTTTCAAGTACCCTTGTCTCATCCAAGCCACATAGCTTACGCCTAATGGATTAACCATGGAGGATACGAGAGCCTAACTTAACGACGTGGCACTGGATGTGTGGATTTGACAAGCTGACCTCTTCGGAGGAACCTTTCCTGAGGGTCAGGCAGCTAGCGGTCGGGGGTTTAGGATTTAGGGACCGCACTCCGAAACAAGCTACGGAGAGCCCTCTCAGACATCAATCAACCCACAGCGGCTCTCAGTGGGATACATTTGCGCCAGAGTCAAGGACGGCTAGACGTTGATTTACACCCCGCAGCGGTCTCAAGCTCAAATTGCTTGCTAGGCCACACTTATATTGGGTGTGACAGACAAGGGTCATGAGTAGATAAGCCTGCGAGCTCTAAATAAAGAACCAAATGTCTGTCCATCCATTATGCCTTATCCGGAAGGTCATGGACATGCTGGAGTGAGGGTCAAGTTGTTCCACCCTGCCTGGTGTGAGAACAGAAACCTACCAAGCCCTTAGCTATGAACAAGGTAAGGTCCTTTTCCCAGTCATTTTGGACTACAATTCTCATCACCAGTGATAGTCTTACTTTCCATTTTATCCAGTCGACTAACCTGGGACTCTACTGCCTCTGAGATGTACCCATGTACTTATATATAGAGTTTTCCAATTAGCATATTATGTAGCCCGGCAAGGGTAATCTAGAAAACTGTGGTTGCCTTTTATCTTAGCTGACTAAAGGGCAGGAGTTTTGACGCTCATATTAGCACTGATTCGATTAGTTGCCTTTTGGAAATCACACGATTGCTGAGGAAATGCCTGGCTCTACATGCTACACACAAAGTGCTACACTGACGTATAGCATCAGAAGCTACCTTGATCCTCCTAAATCAAATAAAGACCGTGGGCCGGTTTTTAATCACTGATGCAAATGCAGCGTATGCTACTTCCTTTGAAGCATCACGCGCCTCCGTAAGTGACTTTGAGCAAAAGGCAGATTCCAAAGGAAGCAGTGTTAGCAAAACGCTAAGCATTGTGTGCTTGAGCATTTACTAGCATCTGGCTAAGTGAAAGAAGAGAACAGAATCTGGGCTTAATTTACCACAGATTAGGCCATTCCAGAGCCCTGAGTGTGTGGGGAGTAAGCTGATTTTTAGATTGGTTGCATATGCAGTGCATTGCATAAGTTTGGTGGAGCCCCGCTTTCACCGCCGGTTCATAACCTACAGACAATTTTTTTTTTCGGTCGCAAACCAACAGACATTTCCAGGCTAAAGAAATAAACGCCCTACTAATCCATCTGCAGGCGAAAGCTTGTCAGAATGGGCCTGTTTTAACATTTCTGGCCTATTTTGACCATAAACAAGGGCCACTGCTGTTATGTTGCGCTGTATTTCATTTCCTATTAAAACAAAGGCAGAGAATTTTGAGGTTGGGCGTATATAAATCCCTCCCATAATTCAACACTATAGCTTGTTAAAACAAGGTGATTTATTGATACAGGGAGAGCTGGCCACGACCCTCGGCACATGTTTATGATATTACTCTCGATTCCTGCGCACCCTGAATGGCTGCAATGTTGTCATGTTAAGTGAAAATGTCTGGAATCTATAAAGCCACTTCAAAATTTTGGTCAAGAGAGGGACCTGTAGAAATTAAGGTTTCATTTAGAACCAGGATTCTTTGGCCAGCATCTTCAGTGGCCATGGCATCAGATTCCACCAGTCATACAAAGTTCATTTCATGATACACACTGTGTACTGTGTACATAGCTGAAGTTGGAATTAAACGGACTTGAAGTAGTAATTAATGCTACTAAATGATCCAGACCGAGAGCTGAGTACTTTTAGACACAGCCTCACCAGCATAAAGCACTTCACTGAACACCAGAGTAAAGCCTTCCATCCCACCACCATCAGACAACCCTGTCACACACCCACACAATACACTGTGCTACTTTTTAAAAACTTAATTATGTGCAATGTCTTATTATATGCATTAGTCTTACCATGTAAAATATCACAACTGATGTCAATATGACTGATCTACTACTCCAACTCCTAACCATTATTGTGTTATTAGCAACACCTTACACTATTGTGTTACTAGAGATAAGTTACTTATCTATTGTATTTATACCCCAACATTTGAGTATATAGCATAGTGCATTTCGTAATTCATGTGAAATTTTTTCTGCAGAGGTTTTACTGACTTTATTTAAACTTTATACTTTGTTTTGTTCTTGTCTCTGTGACTCTGTGTCTGTGCAGTCATAAAAACAATTTCCTCAATAACGTTTTCACACGTCAAAATGATGGAGTGTATGTGCCTCTAACGTAATTAACTCGTGACTGGAAGTCGAGCCACAGTCCAGTCTGTGTTTATACCTCCAGTAACTCTTTCATGTTATTTACTGTCATTTTTAGTGTAATTTCTACTAATAATGCTTCCTTAGCGTCTGAGGTCACTCCTGAAATTTCAACTGCAAATTGATTCTAATGAAGCATTTAATGGAATTTATTCCCAGGGACATAAGCTTAGTCAAAACGTCGGCGCAAAAGAAATGTTTGTGGAATAATTAAGACCATGAGTGATGATGGCCATATTCTCCTGAACCCTGGACCTTGCCTCTACCAGCGAAATATCAGCAAAGGAAAATACTTTCAAGGCACTACTCTGGTCTAAATGGTTCATTGTTTGCGTAGTGTGTGGTTTCATGCCAGATAGGGACCGTGCAGTACTTGTCGTATGAGGCATTTCCCTTGTAAAGCTTAATTGGCTGAAGATGCATGAACTGGTTGCAGCTCCTTGGGACTTGATGATGGATTTACTCTCATTGCGAACATGTTTAGAAAGAATTTGATGTGAAGCATATGTCAAACCAAACTTTGGTTCTAATAACTTCATGGAGAGCGACTTGGAAAATGCTGCGTCTTTGAACATTTTTGAAAGGGCTGCTGGACCTCTCGTTGCGAGCAAATGTGGTTGGGATTGAAGTTCTGCACTTTTTAGGGTTTTTGACAACATTATGTCTCTGACATGAAAAGCTCACCATCTAGCGTTAACAAAGTCGCTTAATCTCCCCTGAAGCCATGCTTTTCAGTTGTAAAGGAGGTTTAAAGGAAAGCGTTTGGTGAATATCATCTGCAGCTTTTAGCACCGCAAATAAGACCGATTTAACATCGTGCTCGCAGCAGTCAGGTGATGGTGCCTCACAGTTATGTGCGCCGGTCAGAATGTGTTTGAATTAGCTTTGGCTTTGAGCCTTTTTATACCTCCTCTCTCAGCAGGACGTGGAAGGTGAAATGTGGACGCCCCCAGGCTTGTTCCTCCTCACACTGCTACATTAAAGACACTCATGTCAAACATGCAGTCAGTTCGTGGCATGTTC
This sequence comes from Ladigesia roloffi, assembly GCA_037577295.1. NCBI lineage: Eukaryota > Metazoa > Chordata > Actinopteri > Characiformes > Alestidae > Ladigesia > Ladigesia roloffi. The sequence continues at coordinate 4,571,452 of JBBKCR010000080.1, read as the reverse complement.
AGAAATCAAAAATGTCTATTTTAAGGGTCTTTAGCTGAGTGGCACAAATCAAAACCACACTTTCTCGTGGCACTTGAACATCTGACTGATTTAACATGATGTCTAACGTTTTCGGGTGCTGCCAAATAAGCCAATATCCAGTCTGTCAAGTCTCTACTGATTTCCACTCCAGAAAGACATTTTTCCAATCCACAAAGACATTTTTAGTGTCTTAAGATTCTTACTTTTGGCGATGTAAAGTTGAGTGAATACCCCTGGACAATATTGGTCAAACTAGAATTCAGTTCATTTTCTTAGTAGTATAAAGTACGGACCTTCTAACCTTCCGCAGTAAACACACTTCTGCACAAATTCTTGATTTCTGTTTGTTTGCTAATTTCACATACTGGAAAAAAAATTAATATAAAATGGGGCTTTCATAATAAAATATAAAATGGAGGATTTAGAGTAGTACACCCCCCCACCCCCCCAATCCTCATGTAATCCCAATAAGCATACTATTTACATTATTTAGCAGACGCTTTTATCCAAAGAGACTTCCATTCCCTAACTACAGGGGACAGTCTCCCTGGAACAACTTGGGGTTAAAAGCCTTGTTCAGGAACCCAGTGGTGGTCTACTGAAGGTAGGATTCGAACCCATATCCTCTTCGTCCAGAGGCAAGTATCCTACCCACTGTGCTCTGATATTTGTATTGCCTATAAAAGTGTGTTTCTTGAAGATGGTTTGTCATTTAACAGATTATTTAAACAAAAGAGACACTCGGATGTGGAGCATACAAACATCTGCACTGTAGAGAACAGGTAATTAGGGGTGTCAGTATCAATATTGGGCTGGAAAAAGCCTAAACTATGAGGCTAAGTCTTAACTAAACTTTAACCAACGTGACATAAAGGGAAATACCCAGATGAGGGTACAAATGGCTCCCTCTGCCCAACATGGTGCCCTATGTAGTAATTAAAATACATGTCCTGCAGATTAATTGTGTATAATTTGCCCTTTAAATAATAGAACGTCCTGAACTAATGCCTCATGTTTAAGATTAAGGAGTTTCACACCCATGCCTTAAATCCGCATTTAAGGTAAATTTAAGGGAAAATTTTAAGTACCCTGTGTTTCGTAGTCAACCTAGTTCTACACTACACTAAAATGTTGTATGGCAAAAGATGTCTCCATTTTTTTTTAAACGTTTTTATGGGTGTTAGCACATGTAAAACATTTTATAGCAAGACTGTTGTAACCCAAAAACCCACTGTACTGGTATCAGAAAAAGGTGTTGTACCACCCCTACTAGTAAGGGAGGCCTACAGCCACCATTTGGCATTAATACTACATGTCTGAAGCATCAGACTACATGTCTGTATGACCAAAATACAGAGACAATGAAACCCCTACTATAGTTTCAAGCTATTCAATGCACTTTTGTACCATCTCCGGTATGTCACACAGTATCACACAAATAACCATGTGATAAAAATTAACAAATTGACATGGATTTGAGGGAAGTGTATGAAAACGTATGCATGCCGTTTACTAATACAGCAAGCTGTAACACTGCAATACATAATTTTAGACACCAAATGTTTCTCATCTGGTCACTGACATTGTGGATAAGAAGAAATTTGTATATAATTGATTTTTCCCTAAACTGTATAGTTTGTTTGTTTGTTTTTCTTTTAACATAAAGTTGGTTCTATCATTAATGTTTATTTAAGGGAGTGTGCAAGAAATAGTTGTATTCCTCCCTTGTGGTACATCATTCCATGCAGGGCTGTTACTATTATTATTAGCCCGCCATGCTAAAGTCATAATTCAGTTTCACAGAGCTGTGTTAAAAAAGTGCTTTTGACAGATATGGCGAGGCATTTAATTCCTAGCCTCTTTTCATGGTCATTCCGGCGTCCCGGTTTTGGACGCCGAAGTATCACTTTTGCCTGGAGCCGCTAGAACTTGGGGGGGGGATTACTTGGACGACGAGTGTTGTAATAAAAAGCCTGCTCTTTCCACAGATCACAACCAAAGGAATGTCAAGTGTTGTTAAAGATTCGGGAAAGGTCTTAGTGCTTCATTGTTGGCAGCAGGCGAACCACAGTAGATATCGCTGTTCTCTGTTCAAAAAGTGTAATCCTGTCAGCCAGTGGTGCTTCACAGTCGGTTCGAGTCTATTTTTCATTAACAGTGAAAAAATAAGCACCTTGGCAGACGTGAGATTAGAAACAGGCCAACCTTAAAACTAGTGAGATCATTTACACAGCAAATGGGCATTGACTCACATTCTCACACACATACAGGCGTAAGGGGAGGCCAAGTACGACTTTGAGTTTTTGACATACCAGCTTAAAGTGACTGAAATATTCAGTTCACAAGTCTGCTCACATTTTCCAGTAAGAAAACCATGAAATACAGATGGCACCAATCTGACAATTGATACAGCGCAAAATGCTGTAGCTAATATAGTATATTTAACAAGCTTGTTTGTAGCACATCCTGATGTGAAGTAAAACCAGTGGTCACATATGACCTGACATTAGCATAATAAGTACAATCACCCTTTCTTTTATTTCATTTTTAGATAAAACCAAATAAAAGTAAGTAAATAAAAGTTTTAGCAATATTTCATTTGTCCACTTTTATCTTTTTACCGAATGTCAGTTTAACTTCCTGTACAATCTTATATCCAACCAGTTACAGTTGTCATCCCAACAAAAGCTGCTCCCAGAGATCTAAATGATATTCCCCACTTCAAAAACATAACTGCACTTACACAAAGAGCTACACACACACACCTCAGCTGCCTTACACATCTCTCCCATTTGCATCCAAAAGAGAGATTTCTGAACGCACCCACATGCATAGGAAGAGAAGTTTTTAAAAAGGTGAAAAAATAGTTAACAGATAAAAAGTGACAAAATGGCACTGCTAAAACCACACAGGATCACCTCTAAACTGTTTCCAGGTAAACAGTACTGAAAGATTTTAAGAATTTTAAGTTTCCCGCTCACTTCGGTTCTGAAGAAATCCCCTGAAGTTTCTGTCCATCTTTCCACTGAGACAAATGGGCTCAACATTGTGGGTCTGAAAGGATGCAAATTATTTCAAGAAGCCATCACTAAGAAAAGGAAACAGACAAAAAAGAAGAAACTGCACTAGGACACTGAACCTAAACAGGTGGAGAGATGGAGGAAGGTTTAATGGTCTTGAGAGTGTAAATTTGCAAATGTGTGTTTGTGAGAACAGAACATGCAGCCAACATCTAAGACTGAACTTTGGAGTTTTTTAAAGAAGTGTGAAAGTTCGTCCCTGCAGATTTCTGCTGAGAACTGTGTTTTTCCTGCTTTTTCTTGTAAATGAACCAGCATTTCTTCATGTATTGACTTCTGATTAGATCAGTGGAAAGGCCAACTCTGAGAACTGCAGGCTGATGAGCTTTAGGCTAAAATTAAAATACAATGTTTACGTTTGCACAGATTAAGGATGTGCACAGATTAAGGCTGGTTAAGGGGCAAAACTTCTGAATTTTACTTTTTCAAATGTGCCCCATAAATGACCGAAATTATTGATTGAATTGTCTTATGTTTAGAATTAAGGGGTTTCCCACTCATACCTTCAATCCATTTTAATGGTAAAATTAAGAAATCAGTTTAAAAATGAATGGTCACTTAATTCAAATTAAGGTGTCTGGAATTTTTTCAGGGGTAAATTAAGGTAGAGTTAAGCACATTTGAAGTACATTGTGTTTCATAGTGTATGTAGTGTTAATGTTTTGCACTACTTTGTGTTCGTTTGAGTAGTTTAAGCGAGGTTTTGTGCCACTCCGACCTCTAAGTGTCTTTGCATTCACTGCAAAGGCTCCCAGTTACATTGATACACCATAAAACGGTGAAAGGTGAGAACAGAACGCAACCTTGAGGCTAAAGTGTCCTTTTTGTGACCGTACATGCCCTGTGTTGGTCTAGTCAGTGGAAAAAATTCAGTCTTCAGGGCGAGTCTAGTGTGCCAGGGGAATTACACGGCCTGCTAGCCCTATTTCAAGAGGCTGCAAAATCATCCATCATGCCTTGTCAAAATAATCAGACAGCCACTTTAGCCTCAACCGCTTCAGCATGCTTCAGCATGGGCAGACGTGATGAAAGCGAGCGAGCATTATGCGGTACATTTGACCTGCAGTGAAATGGAGAAGGCAGGGTTCGCGCTGGCGATAGCACTTAAGATGCATGTTCAGCGGCAAACCTTGACAGAGAGCATCAAACCTTGCATGCTTTCCTTTTTATTGCCTTTCTTTTTGGTGAGTAAGTCTCAAACTGGAACTGGCCATGGCACTTCTAGCCAATTACTGCACGTAAAACTGCACAGCCCATTTCTAACGCTTCATACTGTGGTGTGGACGGTCTGATACATACTTATGTTCCATGCCTGTGCACAAAAGAGCATATCTGTGTGAGGTGTTTCGTCCAGTCACGCTTTTCAGACCAATAATATTTTTTAAACACATATGCTGACACACTGGCAGAAGTGATGAGTGTGCATCAATACCTTTGGTAAATGTGGTATATTTCGTTTACTGAGAAATTGTGTAAATAAATCAATTCAGTGTATTCTTCACTCAAAAATATGAAACCTTGACTTTAATTAATTTTTTCTTGTCTAATTTCTTGTCTAATTTTCTCTAGTTTTTGATGAAGCTAGTTATATTTCATGGTAGTGGTATAATTAGCACATAATAATCATATTATAAGTGATTTTGAAGCAACAGTGGTAGCTGACTGACACTGATCATTATATCTATGCATTATATTTAAAAATACTGAAACTTGTTGCCTGCAGTTTAATTAAAAATGCATGCAAGTCTATTGTAAATCAAATATTACTAATGCCCATAATTCAAAAAGTTGATTTGACTGAAATAATCTTGAAAAACTGAAAGGGGTGTTGTGGTTTGATCATAAATTTTGTTTTTTGTTATCACTGGGTAATCTGCATGCAGCACTTGCCTCAAACCTTGCTAAGCTGTGAAGTTCATACAAAGTGTACTTTACAAATGACTAAGGCCACAAACAGCGGTGGCAACAGCTTAAACTTTAGTTTTGTTAATAGAAAATAGTGTATCATACAGTGTTTACAGCCTATGAAACTAAGTAATCAAGTCTATCTTAACTAAACATACTATGGGGTGAATCTATAGCTGACTAATTATGGGTATAGGTTTGCAGTACTTGACCTCATATCTCCAGTGCGACAGTAAAGAGGCAAATTTCAGACACCAACCGTGTCTCCAGTGATTGACCGCATTCGTGGGAAGGAGGGAAACGTCTGATTTTTCTCCAAACTATTATTTTAAGCTTATAGACTACAAGAGCTGGCCGCTTGGTTGTAACTCCACTCGCACGAAAACAGCCTTGGCTGTATGGAGATTTCAGACTGATTAATTGATGGTCGTCCAAAACTCTAAACCTCCGGTCTCCAGCTCGGCCCCTCGCAGCAAACCCTCAACGGCAGAACACATCTTGAAATGATAAAAATAAACATGGCACGATGATGAATGTGTCGTGTTTGCCTGTCTGCATGTGTATTTATATTTTGATAGTATCATGCAGTACTTGCTTAATGTTTAAAGATGTAAAGAGGCAGTAAAGCTGACTGTGTGTGTATATATGTGTGTGTGTGTGTGTGGAAATATACTAAGCTCAACTGAATGTCTGTTTTGACTCATGGAGGGCCAGGTTGCCCAGCTGATGTGTGCAAAACCTTTTCCAGCCCTGAGTGCGCTCCTGCGGATCCCAGGCTTTATTTACTCACAACGCTGCTCTCCGGAATGCTCGGGTCACCTTATGTCACTCGGCAACATGGTGGATGTCACTTCTGCGCTGTCAAACAAATGAAGGTGTCATGGCCATGTAACGAAAAAAACAAAGAAAAAATGATAAGACTGTAAGCCCTAGAAGTACATTCAACTCATTTGAGTTTTTGCACTGTACGTTTTTTACTGATTTTATTAACCCTTACATTATGAGCATTATGGATCTGTGCCAGTAGCTTTGTTTGGTGTTACTGTGTCACATAGATCTAAAGTAATTGTAACTTAAAAATCTTTAATAATAATTATTACATTAAGAACAAAAATGAACCAATGTGTTTCATTAGACAGTATAAAAACACAAGATCTTTGCATATTTAGGACAGAAGGAGGGGGTCCGGAGAGCAGCCAAGAGAAACAGCAAGTGTGTAGGAGAACAAAGACAGATTCTAGACTGTTTTACACCATTTAAATTCACTAAAATTCAGATTTTACAAATACAATCTGTGTGATAAGGTTTAAAATGTTTAACCAATTTTATATCAGTGTAGAATCCAATTGTCTAGTAGGATGAGTACATTTTTAAAAAGTCATTAGGAAAGGGGCAAACAGATCATTTTTTACTTTACCTCAAGTTTATTTTCAGCTCTGTATTTGATTAAGCAGTTGCATTTAGTGTCTGTACCTCTACTCAAAGATGGCTTCTCCTGCAAATTTCTTTCAGGATTTTTCTGACAGTTGTAGAAGAGGTTAGCTGTATCTCAGACCCGGCTCTATTCTGGTCTCTGTTTATTCCTACAAGGAATTTATACTAAATTCTGTGCTTCAGGAGAAAAAGAGGATTGTGATAACCATTTCTTAATTGTGAAATGTATTCAGAGTGGTGGGGGGTGGTGATTAAACACATCAGCCTTATCTGCGTGTCTGTTTTCTTACTCCTTCTAAAACATGTATATAACATCCTTTTTTCAGGCAGAATTTAGGGGGGGAAATTGACATGAAGGCAGGACAATAAAAATAGAGTCCCTAAAGTATGTAAAGCATTTAATAATATGCCCCAGAAAGTGCAGGACAATTAAAAAGCAATCACCCAAATGATTATTCAAACCTTCTGCAGAAATGTAGGAGGTCATCACTGTACAGTTTCAGATTTCATTACAGTGCTATTTATAGGAACCAGGGTTCACAAATATAGCCATTAAATTTACTGTCAAAAATGACCATTGAACTTGCAGGTTTTTTCTAATTTTGATGGCAAAATAATAGGAAAGGTCACAAGTTAGTCATCTGGTTCCTAACACCACAACTATGAACAGTATACTGATATATAGTTCATGATATGAAATATATATATATAATTTAACTGAATTGTATAGAAATCATGTAAAAACATTGGGATCACCCTTTAAGATTTTTTTTTAATAGAAGTAACTCTGGAGAGAGTGGCCTTTCTACATATGGTCATGCAGGGGTCAAACACACATGGACTATGGTGCCCAAGGCATTCGTCTGAGCTTATCACCCCAGAGACACACAGGTGAAAGGTCATGGTCATTTGGGAATTTCCTTCAGGCAAGGTTTTGGGAAGTTAAAAGCTGACTTTTTTCTGCCTTTTTTGGGGTGTCAATGTTACTAGGGTGGGAAAATGCCTTGTTTTATACCCTTTAGCGGAGCAGTCAGGAGACTGATCAATAAGGTCATTAGTGCTACTAGATTTCAGTTTAATGTGTGTCTTGATCAAACCTGGACCATATATCACACAAGAGAAAACCATTTTACTTTAGTCCAGTTGAGTCAAGCTTATTTACACATTAACACACATGAAGGTTTTTCTGTGGGCTTTACAGGAATAGAATAAAATATGAAACAGAATAAAAAATCTGTAAAATAGATGAAATATAGAAGACTGAATGTGCAATGGAATTGCAGATATTTGAAAGAAGGCAGAGGACAATAGTGCAATTTTTTCACAACTTTTTAAAGCTACAGTTTCTAATACTGATGGGCAGTTGGTTGGTTGGCATAGTGGAAAAACACTATTTCACCAGATTTCATTTCAGATATTTTCGCCACTAGCAGTGTAGCTCGTGCAGATATAAGAGACCAGGATTATAAACCTCAGACATATTGAATACACAATAAATAATGCTCTGAAATCACATTGGAATTTTTGTTTTTGCTGAAATATACTGGATCAAAATTAGACAAATTATATGTTTTGTGGGTTTGGACTAGTGGGTATGATACTTGCCTCTGGGCTAATCCTACCTTCAGAACACACAAGCTGGGTTCCTGAACAAGACTCTTAAACCCAGGATGCTCCAGAGAGACTGTCCCCTGTAGTTAGGGAATGGAAGTCACTTTGGATAAAAGCTTCAAGCTAAATGTTGTAAATGTACCTAGTTACTGCAAATGATAGAATGTGTCCCTGCAAACTGTGGAAAAATTCTTGATGGTGCCTACAGTATGGAACTAGTTACTTGTAAATAGCTAATAGTACTGCAACTGGGACATGTAAGAGAAAACAAAAAATGTGTAATATACTCCTTTTTCCAACTTGGCTGTCTTAAAAAAAAAAAGAAGTTCAAATTACGAGGGCAAGAGCCTACTTATGAAGAGTAATTACAGTCATTTTCAGTTACTTTCGCAAGCCATGCTAACATCTCATGCTGACTCAAACACTATTCACTTAGTGTGGTCATAGGTAGTGGGGGTGTTTGTGAGGGGGCTTTTATAAATCACGGTACAATCTGTATGATCCTCTGGCCTTCACTTCAAGTGATTGAATACCCATTGCGAGGGACTGACGCTAATAGCTAAAGTGTATTTTAGTTTCTATGATGTTTCTCTATTTTTCACTGAGTTAGCATATTTAGCCTTAAGCCACATATATCTTAAGCAAATGTATTAGAGAAAGATAACATTGTCTGTCTCTTGTCATACTAGCATAGCTCTTTTAATGTGAACTTAGCATTTGTGAGCTAACCTTAGCGTGTATTAGCTATTTTAACCTGTGGACTTCTTAATAATAGTCCTGAGAATCATACATGCTAAGGAGGCAATGATGAAACTACTTGTGGAAAAAATTGCATATAATAAGTAGGGGATATGTATGAATGCAAATAAGGCTACAGAAATAGACATGTCTTATATACTTAAGCATCCCTTATCAGACTAGCACATTAGCTCATAAGCTCAAAGAAGTTTGAGTTCTCAGTTCACCTGACACACATGCCTTTTGACTGTGAGAGAAGCCAAAGACTCTGGATCTATTTTTTAACTCCCAATCCTGAAGGTGCTAGTCACAGCACTACTAATTGCACCTTTAAATTATTTTAAAATTAGCTTAGATTTGAGAGATACATTTTTGTTAGTATTTGTGTTTTTTCCGTAATTCCATACCTTCATATTCTTGACTCTAAGCCAGTTTACTTGACATCTAGTTACAAAACCACTTTTTCATTAACATTCTAATTCTGCAGACATCTGAACCGTAGGCTCAAGAATTAGCATTCATGCTAAGGAAGAGTGATGATGCCTCTTGTGAATGGCAAATGATAACTAATTGACCTGTGTGGATTCATCAAAAAAAAAAGAATATACATATCTTATGAGATGTGAGCCATTTAACATTTATCTTACTTTAAAAACATGCTTGTTTTCCTATGAATGTCTAAATGTTGGATTAGACATTAACATTTGTGCTAAACAGGCAATGACCTACCATTGTGAAAAAAAATCATATAATGACTAATAGTGATTTGTACAGTTAATTCTGGTCCAGTCAACATGTCTCCTTCTTCATTTAGCTTGAAAGAATGGGACAGGCACTTTGAAGCAAAGACATAAAAGCGCAAGGGAGCTTTTTGCTCTCTGCTGGCGAGCCTCAGCCATCTACAAAGGCCGTCTGCGGCTCACGAGGAGGGGGACTGGGCCGACGCTCGACTGGTTTGATCCTCTCAAAAGCCTCCCATTGGGCAAGCGCCTGGGCCCCAACCCAAGAAAACATGCGTTCTTTAATTGGTTATGACAGTGGCCCGACCTGTGAATCTCAATAAAAAAAACTGTAATAGGAAAGACGGTGTGAGAGAGTGGTCGAGCCGGAGAAAGAGAGAGAGCAAGGTTAGTAGGCTACAGATGTTGCAGCTGCAAAACTGGCTCTCATTTTCTCCCAAGGAAGCTAATGAGAAACCGCTGCAGGCCGTGTTTGCCCTAATACATTAAGAACAAAGAGCTGATCTGGGACCAGGTTAACCCAGGTCCTTATTTTAATCGCCAGAGGGAACAAAACACAACTGACTTGAGAACAACATTTAAAGGAAATCTTAGCTGAAGAAATGACTGGATGGATGGTAAACAGAAAGTAGGCATGACTGGAATGAACAGGGTGAAAAATGGACAACATGAAGTAGTTATACAACATGATGTCGAAATTGTTTCACCATAGTCGAAGAGCCATTTATCTTACAAACTTTATAGGAGAGGGAAAATCTTTTAGTCAACTTTGATGTGACAAGATTTTATTCCAAGTCATTTGAAAGCATTTCTCTTGGTCCACGTCTTGTGAAATTTTCATGAAGTGTAAAGCTTCACCACATACGGCCACCGACACCACAACTAACACACAAAATTTCTAGTTTTTTTAGACATCTGACAAATAGTTCCAGTAACCGGCAATTCCAATCTGTCTTTGGATGTTTTATACCCCACCCCAAGCAATGATATTGGCTTTTCATGGCATCCAGTGCACATAAACTTCACTGCTGAAAGTTTTTTAGGAAACTCATGACTAGTGCAAGTTTTTATTAACACTGATTATTCTTTAAGACTGGAGTCCTCAACAATGCTGATGAAGACCATGCAAAGCATCAGCAGTGTCATTACCTAATACCTATAAGAAAGTAGTTTAGTACATTACTTGAAATCCTAGTTACTAATAAGAAGTTCCTTATTAGCATTACTAACATTTCTTATGGAACATGCTATATTTTATAAGTAGAATTTAAATCATACGTCTACTCCTAGTTTATATAATTATCTGTGCCTGTTTTCATCCATGCGTGTACATACAAACACACCTACTCACTGCACAACTTTGGTTGTTCATCTAGAGGTGCAAATATGGAACTGATAGATAAAGATCCCTGAGCTCAAGAAGAAAGATCCACAGCCTCAAGTAAACAGGCCAGACTGGATTTGCAGCATTCATTTCATAAGGATTTTACTTTCTGGCCGAAGTTTTCAAACTGTAATTGGTTGTCACATGTTTATGTGACTGAACCTCAATGAAGTGACTTAACTTTCCCTTTAATAATGTCACACACACACACACACCCACACAGAAGGGACAGGCAGAGGACATAGATCTCCTGGAGAGTGGCGCTTCCTGGTCAGAGGTGTCTATAGACCACGGGCTATCACTTTACAGAGAGAATCGAGCGTTTAACTGGACACTTTGCCGCAGGACCCCTAAGAGCGGGAAAGCCAAGAGCTAAGCAGCATTTAACGGGGGGCTTTGAACTTTTGACCTTTTTGGTGTCTCAGCAACAGCCTGAGGGGCTTTGCTCTACAAAGGAAATGAGGAGAGATTGGTAACTGTCAGGCAGTAAACAAAGAAGATCCTGAGCAACCCGCTGACCAATGAGCAGCAACAGCGTGAGCTCTACGGCTGTTAAACTGTCGAGGCAGATTAAGCCATTATTAAACACTTTAAAAATAAAACAATTAGGGTAAAACAGTCTTAAAGATTAGTTTGGCCAAGAATGAAAAGTTACACAATTTCCCGCTTACCCACATCAGTCAAGACATGTTTAGGGTCCAAAGCTTGCTTCTGTGTTTAGGTCTATTGTAGTATTTCTTGGTGTAAAATGTAGCAAGTCACAAAAGCATTTATGAATTTATGTGTTAGGCAGTAGACTCGTTTAGGTGTTTTCTTACAACAGCTGACAATTGCTGTTGTTTTTAGCTGTTCATTGCACATCCCAGATGAAATATACTTGCAATCAAATTGATGTTTTAATCAGCATCTCTTTGAATGTGACATCCATTCCATGCCAGTGTATATAATTCCTCTTATTTTATGTCAGCAGTTTTTAAAAATAAAGGCGACTCTGTTCAGTTTAATACTCGCACCAAAAAAGATCAAACCTGAGAAACTCAGTATTTTTGCAGAGCTGTATACTGCTATGTTTTAAAGGAAAACATTTTAACATATCCGCTCGGTGTTTTTATAGCAAAACTGGTACAGATGATGTAATGTCACTTGCCAAACAGAAGTGAGGTCCAGTGCAGAGCATGTGATGATTTAACCTTAAAAACCAAAATGACCATCAAAATGAGGGTAGGGTTTCTGTGAGTTCAGAAGATTACATTAGTCGTAAACAATGTCTGCGGAAGGATAAGGAAGGAAGTTCATACACATTTATTTTCTAATCACTCATCACACATTAGACTCTCATAGGATTAGTTATCTCTCATAGGCTTATGTGGTTTCTGACATCCTGCTATAATATCCTGCTTTCTATGAAATTAAAAGTGTAGGTATGCTGACTAATTCAGGCTTCAACATTACTGTTTTAGCTGTATGGCATCATTTAGAAACATATTTATGTAGAATCTGATGACTGCAAATGAATTGTCCCATAGAGACATGGGCGCCAAAGCCATTATGTTAAGGGGGTGTCCCTTCCGCTTTTACTAAATAATTTGTTTCACCCACTTATACGCCCAACTTTACCATCATTTTGCTATAAACAGGTTTGCCCATCATCACATGACAGAATTGTTCTGTTAAATACGAAATCGGTTAAAAAATGCCCTAGTTTTTTCAAAATGTAAAGAATTAGGACATTAACGACTAATCCTTCAAGATAGTTGAATTCGAGTCGACTAGTCATGATGATGTCACATACATGCAGGAACACGGGTGTCCAACAATGAGCAACTTTTATTAAAGTTCTTTGTAACGATAACCATTAACATGATAATTAAACTAAACAAAACAGAGGCTGATACCTTGACTCTTCTGGTAAATTCAAGTGTAAACAGAAAGTGGGAACAGTTTAAGCCGTGGCGCTGCTTAGCTCCTCTTGACCAGATTCCCTGCAGTGCAAGCATTAGCATGTTAGCTAGCGGTGTCGTTTCAGACGCCGTGCAGAACGCCGGTTCTGTTGCTGTACTTTAACAGGTTCTGCAGGCCTCCGTGCTGTTTGTGTGTTTAGAGTGAAGGATCTCCACATCTGTGTTGTGTGTCTCTGTTCTCTGCTGCCATCTCTCTCATCTTGGTTTGGTCTCGTGTTTAGATTAAACTCTGTGCATATGGTACCGCCCTTTTTATGAAGAGCCTATATTAATTGGTTAAACCAAGGAACGCATGTCAGCATCAGCCACTTGGAGGCAGAGACTGCATTACTCCCACAAGTGATTTGTCTCAGCTGCCGTTGACTAGTGCCTCTAGAGTTGACTAGTTGACTTCTGTGTTAATTCCCTACACTGACCACAGCACAACACAGTGTGAACAGTGTGAAATTCTTTCTCTGCATTAAACCCATTCACCTCTAGCCAGCAACACAGCATCTGGTAATACTTTGCCACTGGCAGTCCTGGGATTCGAACCCACAAACCACGAAAACCACCACAAACCACCAGGTTGCCAGTTATTTCTCCTGTCTGCCCAAATTTCCAACAAACACTGCACCTCTGTAGACCAAATGAATCCCTATGCTGCCATGTTTGTTAAAAGAGAAGATTTCAGGTGATATGCACCCCCTCAACTGTACCTGGACAGCGATAAGTGTGTAAATCTCATGCCAGTCAAACAAATAAGATATTGGGGGCCAAAATAAAATTGTACAGAGGGCCTAGTGTGTGTCCACCCTAAAGAAATGACAAAGAATAAGCACAGATGCACCATTAACAAAACTTAGCTATGATTTTCTTTATGTTGTTTTTATTTATGCACTCAACATTTTACCCTCCTTTGTGTAAGAACAGGTCTCTGCTGGTGCATATTTGTGAATCTTAAGGTTTCATTACTTGTAAGCTCTATCACCCTCATAGCTCCAGTTAGAGTGACCACCTGTCCCGCTTTACGTTGCACTGTACAGCAATTTCACCCTATTTCACGCCTCACGCAAATGGAGCATT
>JBBKCR010000080.1:4530276-4550152 GCA_037577295.1 Ladigesia roloffi | reverse complement strand
TGTGTCTGTGTCTGTGTCTGTGTCTGTGTCTGTGTCTGTGTCTGTGTCTGTGTCTGTGTCTGTGTCTGTGTGTGTGTGTGTGTGTGTGTACGTGTGGTAGCTACAGAAGGGCCTGGGATTTCTGATTGCTCAACCAATATATTAAAGTTTTTGTTCTCGCTCAAACATAACGTCCCTAAACCAGTTCAAACAAAAGAAGAATCAGGTGATTCCTTCTTTTTACAGAGACTATATTTCGCCCGAACTATATAATAGTAGGTTTGTTCGTATATTTGGAAATGTTCACACACTGGGACTGTGGCGTATTACAGTTTGTGTCATAAAATCAATGATATAAATATATAAATATTCTTTATTTCTGTCCACTTTGCTGCTGTAACAAAGCTACATTTCACCAGTGGGACTAATGAAGTGTTATCTGTTAAAGTGCTGAACATTCTAGATGGCTAAATGGTTTCTTGCATGTGTTGGTTTCAAAACTTTTCACTTGATTCCACACTGTGACGTCTGGATTCTTGTGCTCCGATATGATGGCAGGTTGTGATAATCCTTTATCACTGGATAAACAGTCTGTATAAGAAATGCTGCATTATTCAACTTAGAAGAGAATAAGGTGCGCCTTAGCTGCCACTTGTTACCAACTAACATATTATAGCTAGCAGTAATTCTCAAAACATCCTTGCTAGGGTCAAATATGACAATACTGCACTGCCAGATATCCTTCATGTCGGGGTTTTTGGAAAGAAGATTATTGTGTGGAATCGAATCTTGTAATCACCCCATCCATTCACATCGCTTTGAATCAGAGTTAGCTCCAAAGTTTTTTCAAATGGCTCTACACAAAGGACTGCTATTACCTACTTTTAGATCATAATAATTAGTCAGGATTAATCCAAAGTCTTAGCAGAGCCTAGGCCGCCACCACCCCTTATAGAACACCTAACAGAACATTCAAGCTTAACCTCTCAAATGATATTTTTAGCTAGCATTGGGGTATATTTGTTTGTCTTATTCCCCTGTGAGACATAAGAGAGCAGTGTGAGCTGCTGGAGGTGTAACCCCTTTCTTGTAACAGCCTGATTGTCACTGCATGGTTTAAGTTAATGCAAGGATGCTGTGTTTTACGTCTTTCTTTCAGTGTATCCATGCAGTTTGGCCTTTTTTTGTGTACAAGCAGGTGTTAAATGGACAGTGTAACACTCCAAGCCCATGAATAATTAGAGCACATTTAGTTCCCTCAATGCTATGGAGGCAGAGATGTGCTAATTTGTGACATGCACACTCCAGGGTTTGTTTAAAATCAGGTGACTAAGTATTTTTAGATGAGTTTTTAGAAGTGGCACACGGATAAACTAAATAAACCTTTGGTAACTGGGACTTAAAGGAATAGTTTGGTGATCATGTAAATCTACACCAAATAATAAATGATAAAATAAGTTTTATTGGTTCCATAATAAAAGTCCTAATTGTTTTTAGGTGCATTTTCCTTTTAGGTGCAATTTTCTTTGGGATATGCAGGGTAAATACAGTAATAATGTCAATTAATTTTCAGTAATGAAACTGCAGTTAAATGTGTATGGGTAATCACCAGTAATTAATGATATTGACTGAAACTAGGATGCAGTTCATTGGGCAGTGCTTCTTGTATATTTTGTAACATTTATACTATGTTACTAAATTAATTAAAAATATATATATTGCCTTGAGAAAAGCAAAAGGATATTTGTGTTTTCCACCAACATGTGATTAGTCATAGTCTAAGAAAAATTCAGTGAATGAACTGGTGCACATTACGTTTCATATTATATTTTACATCGTCAGAAACCACATACTTGACTGGAACTATGCCAACAACTTGAGGCAAGTTTGTGGTAACATGGGCAGACAATTTTGCTCCTGTGCAAAACTTGATAAGCAAACCTCAGACACCAAACATGCCTTAGATGGTCAAAAAAATGTAGCGTAAGTGTAAAATTGGATTTTTCTATTACCAACTACTCCTTTAACCAAAAGGTCTGTGCTGAACACAAGTATTTTCAGATAGATTTCCAGGTGACTGCAGTGAGTGTTGAGGATATTATCACATTTTTGCATTTTTATGCACCAAATGGTCCTGTGCATTCATTCAAGGGTTATATTGTACCACTCCAAAAGCCCACCTGGCACATTCAATTACATATTAACTTCTCATTAAATTGCTCTGTCCATATCTGTTATAAAGGGGCCAAGGCTAAAACTTTTAAGTGCCTCTTAAAATGTATTAATATTGCATTGAAATGAATACGAGTTATTATTACAATCCTAGTGCATTGCTGGTCAGGTTTTATCCAGGTTTCTCTCGATAAACCCCTCAGGCAAGCTGGAAGTTACAAAATTCACAATTTCCACGTAACCCTTCCAACAGCTGTATAGAATCTGTCAAGGTCAGTTATTTAGTCCATGGGCTCTAACATTGTTTATTCTTCAAATGTTATGTGAATATGTTAAATATTGGTCTCTGGTAGTTATCTACTTATAATACGCAGATGATTTAGTATTTTTAGAAGTGGGAAATATGGAAACATTTTGCCATTGTGAGCAGATTGTGTATATTGTAAGTATTCAAAGATAAACAGTTTGATGAAAATCATTGCATTACATTGTTTGTTCCAAATTTGAAAATAAAGTGCTTTGACAAATAAAGTCTGCAAGAAATCGTGTTTAGCCATATTCCTCACCCTGCTGTACTTAAAGTAGGTTATCGGTTCATGTTTTTGATTTATCAGTTTAAAGGCACATGGATCAAGAAAAACCTGACTTTGGAATGTTCTTTATTATGCATCTAATGTAGTACTCTTAGTCCTTACCTATTTTGATAATAATATATTAAACTAGGTTTTAAATCACAGACCGAGTCGAATGTACCTTACATTTATATCTTTGTGTAATTTTTAGCTTAAGAGAGATGTGTGAGTTGTGAATGCATGGTTACTATAAAGTCTGTGTTTGGAGATAACCAGACACTGGTTTTATGTATAACCGAGGCATCTGAAGTGTGTAAAAGTTTAACTATAGTCTTAAACCACTATTCAAGTACATGCACCCTCTAATATATACAAGCTTCCCTCATTTCCCTGCATCTTGGGTCGTTCAACTATATTGCCTGAGCTAAAATAGCTTGTGTATTTACCGACCAGAACTTTCTGTCCCTTAGGTCTAACGACGCAATAGTAGAAGATATACGACTTGGCAACAGTAAGCAGTATGGAGCGGAGCCACTTAAAGAGCTGCTGAAACTGCTACCAGAAGCAGAGGAGGTGAGACATCCTCCAAACACACTCACTCCGTACATTACAAAGCAATGTAATGTACAATTAGCTGTTATATATGTGCTGTAGGATGGCACAATATCAGTGCATATGCGTTATGTTGCACAGTATTTAGCTACAATATACAAATGAGCCTATAACCAACCAGTCAATATTTTATTGTGTTTTGTGAGAATATTGTGTGTTATATTGTGTATTTTGTAGTTTTGGACAAGTCAATGCATTCGAACGATCCAGTTACAGTCTTTTTACCTAATCAAGGGTTTAGCAATATTTTTATTATATTGTGCATTGCATGATGCACTCACATCCACAATATTTCGCAATGTATCAATAATACAGTAGTAGAACAACTGTTTAAATAGGTTGAAAATGTTTTATATAAGGCTTTATACATAGAAATGATTTTGAAGGTTGTTCTCTAAACACACTTTTCTCTTAATGTGAAGATAAAGAAACTGATGGAATATAAAGGAGACCCTGCAAAGCTGACCCTGGTAGATTCTTTCATGTTCCTCTTGATCCAGGTACCACGGTAAGAGACATTCTCACGCATCTTTTTAATCTGTTTACTTGTTCTAATAATGACACTTTAATATCAGTGCAACTTTATAGTACACCCAGTCCTGACAGAGGTGTTTAGTTGCTCACACTTCGCTTGTATAATCTCCAAGCATTGACCAGTAGAACTAATTGCTATAATAGGACACTTAAGGTCACCAGCTGAAGTGATATAAAGCCTCTCAGCACTGGTGATGTAGCAGAGGAGCTCAAAACATTCGAGCATCAAACTGTTTTTAACTTTTCCTCATTTCCTCATTGTGATTCAGGTGATCCCTCATAAAGCAGAATGGGGTGCTTGTGTAGAATTAAACAGACACTGCATGGAATGGTTGCCAATCATAGAGATGCTGATTTCAAAATAAATTGCAGTGGTCTTTTTGTATTTATCATGTATATCTCCCTTTCAGCTTCACAGTGCGGATCGAGGCCATGGTTCTGCAGGAGGAGTTTGCCCCTTCGTGTGCCGTGATGAGTCGCGAGATTAATGTCGTACGCCTGGCCACTGACGGTAAGAACACTCAAACACCGCTGCCCTGTCCTCACACACAGGTGACACAGATCTGGTCGTGTAAGTGGATACGTATCGTTTTGCCATGGCATCTCAGAGGCATGGAAAGACTGCTAGATAGATTACAGTCCAGGAGATGTGTGGGGATGAGTGAGATGAGAAGTGGGAGGTGATAAGATGAACAAGAAGTCATTTGCTGTCAAAGCAACATTTCTTGAAGGGGTAGCTCTTGTTTTTAATTTATATTGTCTTTCACAGTCTTTCATAGTTTTTATCGAACATTTTAAATGTTTGAAGGTGTTGTGTATTTCTCAAATATTAACAAAACAATCATCAACAGTGGGTGTGGACAAATGATCTAAACTATTATTTGTTCTGAAATGATGCCACAAGTCCATTCTGTGTTCAGTAAAGAAACAGAGTGGCTATAAATGTGTCTTTTGTTCATTACAGCACTTCAGTCAAGCATTCAGTATTTGAAACAGTTGTAATCTTTTACATTAAAAAAAATAGTTTTTCCTTTTCTGAAACTGTAAAGCAAATGTCAGGTTAAATAAACTTTTAAATACTGCATGTAAGAAGGTATTTATGGTGTTTAATTGCTGAAATAGTGCCCAGTTCTGACACCCAAATCAGATTTATAAACGCATCAATCTAACAGTCATATATGATCAGTATTTTATAGCTTTTCTTTAGATTAAACATAAATATCTCATAACAGATATTCAGGAAACATGTTTTACTTTAGTACATTTCAGATGTTGAACGCTTAGGTAAAAAACTATATGCCAAATTTGTTTAAGCATCATTCTTGAGGCTCTCAAGGACAAGAAAATGAATGTGTTAGCTTGTCATACCGAAGTTTAAGTTCAGGATTTTTTGGGTTTTTGTATAAAAACTAAACAAAATGTTTGACATAATTGCATTTGATTTCTGTTCAGTTTATTTTAATATTTTATAAGTGAATTAATGCATTTTTAATCAGATTCAGCAGGCGTGACCAGCACATAATTGTTCAAATCTAGCCTAATTAGTATTTTCCAGTTTTCCATAATGTATCTGACAATACTATTATAATACAATATGAATTTCTACATGCATTGGTTTGTAATCATTTCAGAAAGACTGTTAAGTGACTTTCCAGATTCAGCTCACAAACACACACAAAAAGGCTGTTCCTCCGGTCTCAGCAAGTTTAAAGCTTAACGAGTGGCCCAGAAAATAGCAGGGTGAAATTTTCCACAGGGCTCAGTTCTGAGGGGCTCAGTGTGTTTTGCTGAGTCACCCCTTCCCCTTTAAGCCATACAACAGACCGGTCTCAAAAATCCATGGCTCCAGAATTGAAACATGACTTTAAAATTGCATTTGGCTCCTGAAGAGGTTTTTTGATTCTTCATTGCGTTTATTCTGTGAGATAATATCCCACTTCTGGTCCATTATTTATCATCCATTTCAGCACTGGGGCTTTACAAAAAAAGAATATGAAAATGCTACTCACATGAAAGAGATTATTTACACACTAATCTAAATCCTAGTAGTGATAGAAGCAAATATCTACTGCTAATGAGTAGAGTTGATTAATCTGTCACCCATTATTTGGTTATTCCATAAAACATTATGCCAAGAAATACTGAAAAACACCAGAGGGCACCTGCAAAAAAGTCTTTCATGTTGTATATTCTTAAATATTTCAGTTTTTCCACAGTAGACAGGTTTTTGGATGTCTGACACTTGAATTCTAACTGAGTGCTGAATGCTTGGCAAGCGGAACAGTTATTGACTGTGTCATGAGCATATACAAGTCACTATTAGAAAGCTCTGTTACTGGAGATGGAAGGTGTTATAAATATCACAGCAGTGCTACAATGTTTTATGTGGTTTGGATGTAAGAGCGGTTCCAAGTAAAAGTTCACATCTAGATCCGATCAGATACCCCAATGTGTCTGGCTGGATCAGTCAATAGTGCATGAGACTCTCATAATCTAAGGGTTGAGGGTTTGAGCCTCACATTAGGAATTATATTTATACTGTGCGGCAGCTGGGTAAGGGAGATGTCCCTGCCACCAGAAGGTTGTGGGTTTCAATCCCAGGACTATAGAGCATCAATAGTTTACTTGGGTAGTTTGGGTAGTTGCATTTCACACAAACTAGCAACAGTCGTAGCAGAGGAATTACCACATAACTATATATTGTGGATTGTGACTGTTTTCAGCATACGGTTAAGCATAGCAGCGACCCAGAACCCGATCCATTCTACATGTTTTATTTAACTTCTTCGTACTCCTCACTCACTACTTCCACCATGAATTATTTCCCGTCATTGTTCCATTTACAGCACACAAGGTGAATATTTCCTTTTGAATAATCTATTCATATATTTTTATGTTTTAGATGTTATTCAGTGTTATTATCCTTTGTAGTGAACATAAAGGTGAAAATGCAGCCTCTTTAGCTGAGTTGAGTTGTGATGGAACCTTCTGTTTCACACCCAGATTAGGCAATCTCCATCCTCATGTCATCGGGAGTTCATTCTCGTCATACTCTGTAAAAACCAACACCAGAAACCATGTCGCCCCCTACACTTCTTCTTGTGTATTGCATTCTGTCAGAATGAGTGACTGTATCATACAGTGTGGCTTGAAAATTTCACTTTCAAGATGATATAATATTAGACAATTTTCCTCAAAAAAGAAAGGGTATGATCATTTTGTGTATAATATTTTTGTCTCTATGGTTTGATCTGTTTCTCCTTATCTTCTTTTAGGACTTGCATGAAATCTGATAATTTTATATTTATATTCCAAATATTAAGCACAGCCATATACTTTCAAACGTTCAAGCATTAATGTACAATTTATGAACAAAAGACTGAATGAAAAGATTAAGATGAGAGGTGGCACTCATCCAATAAAATTTGGACTGATATCAGTCAAAAATTATATTAATCAATTTAACAAAAACAAATGCTGAAACTCCTCTCTTATCGTTAAAGTATTCAGAGACCGATATCTCCCAGGAATACAGAACTAGTAGATCACTGCAGTGTTTTGATTACTGGGTAATTTTGTGTGTATTATCTTGTTTTTAATACATTACCGAGCCTTAATTGAGCACTCTTGTTTTGGACTGATTGACTAATCCTTCCAACCCATAGGAACAACAGAGAAGTTAAAGTTGTCGCAGTAAAATCTCAAACAGTAGTGTTGTGTAACGAGACAGATTCTCTTTACTGATTGGATTTCTATTGACCCGCTGACAGAGCTAATGACGTGTGAAGAGCTCCATGCCATTCTTCACCTGGTGCTTCAAGCTGGGAACATCATGAATGCAGTAAGAATTGCTTCTTCCTCTCTCTTTCTCTCCCACTTCCCCTTTATTTCATTGCCTCATATCTCTTTCCTATTTTGTCCTTTCATCTGCCTCTAACATCTCTTTCTCATCTCTCTTTTTCTTCTCTTCCATTCCCCCTATCCACTCCTCTCATCTTTCCATACCCTGCACTCTTCCACTCTCCTTTTCTCCTAATCCGTCTCTGTGGCTTCAAGAAGCATTATGGCTAAGAAGAGGTAATGGGTTTTAAAGCACTGGCGAGACGCTGATAGATGTGCCGTTTCTGCAGGGTGGTTATGCAGGCAACGCCGTGGGCTTCAAGCTGTCCTCGCTGCTCTCCCTGGCGGACACCAAGGCCAACAAGCCAGGCATGAACTTGCTCCATTTTGTGGCTCTGGTGAGTGAAGAGGGAAGAATCTTAGTGTAAAATGCCCCTTTCTCCTGACATAAAACAGATTTCTGCTTTGTATAGTTCCATCCCTACCTAAGCTTGTACAGAAGCACTTTCAAGCTACATGTTTCATCTGTGAGTAAGGCACTATAGTTTGGCCTGCTCCATAGCTAGAGGGTTTGTATTAAGTTTCACACACATAAATCATCCCATACTTTCCTTAAACTGCATCAAGTTAATACAGTATCTTGAGGCAGTCAAGTTTATTTATGGAGTATGTTATTATAAACAAAGGTCATTCAATGTGCTTTACAGGAATAGCATAAAAAATACAATTGAATAGCATAAACTTACAGAAGAAATATAAGACGAATCCATATAAATCAACATTAACTTTAAATTTTTTTAAGTTTCCTTGCATCTAATTATTTGAAAATGGTGCCATTTCCCAGGATTGTACTTATATTGTTGAAAAAAGTGATTCCAAACCTTTTATGAACAATCACAAATTTTTGAACTGTAGTGTACATGTTGTCTAATCTTGCTGGTGTTTTATGTGTAATTCACAAACAGGAGGCACAGAAGAAGGATGAGAATCTTCTGAAGTTTCCTGAGAAGCTAATGCATGTGCAGACTGCGGCCAGGTAACATATCCAAGCAGTGTCTGTTTTATAAGAATGAATAGGAAAACCCTTTTCAGTTCCCTGCTGAGTCACTAAATGAGAGACTATCATTGTAACCCCACACCTTAAAATCCTTTTAACATAGCAGCTTACTACGGTTGACCATTTCTTCACTGTCAAATAAATGTCCTCCCTATGGAAATGCTAACACTAACTAGAGATTCCCACTTGTATACTCTATATTACTTTGTATGCAGGGACATACACCCTGATCTCTTTGTGCTATAACTTTTTACCCCATTTCATCGCTCCCTTTGTCTTTCTGTTTTCCTTTCTGTCTTTCTTTCTTCCTGTAGGATCTCGGTGGAAAACATTGAGGCAGAATTCTCTTCTCTGTATGTGAAAACCCGGTCTCTGGAGGAGAAGATTCAGAGCGATGCTGACCTGCTCTTGCAGCTTGATCCATTTTTACAGGTCAGATACATATCAAGTAAATACTGTAACTGTCTCCCAAGTAATCTTTTTTTTTTCTGGCACCAATAAGTAGTAAACAACCATGGCAACTGTTAGTAGTATTCAATTTTGCTTTCAGCCAGTAATGTTTTCATTCATGGATTTCGGTTGAAACCTTGCCAGTTGCCAATACAGTCAAATAGTATGTTAGTAAATACTGTCATCATTTAATTGATAGTACTTTAATTCTTTTATTATTTTATACACTACTAATGCTACTTGTTCACTGTCAGTAAGCAGTTTCTGTTGGTATGGATATAATTATTGGATTTCAGGGCAGCTGGCCTTTCACATTATGCAAAAAACAACAACAAAAAAAAAAAAAAATAGAAAGGTTTTTGTTTTCCCACAGCAACAATATATTGTTTTTCAGACCAACTCATCATGAGATACTTTTTTTTACAGAATATAAATTTGTGTATGCTAGTTTGAAAGCAGTATAAACTCATACGACCTGCCACCACTCTCTTTGTGTTAGAGTTCGACACGCACTCTGCAGGACCTGAAACGACGCAGGCTGGAACTGCGCAAAGAGGGCAATGCCCTTATTGATTTCTTCTGTGAAGACAAAGACACCTTCAAACTCGATGAGTGCTTCAGGATTTTCCAAGACTTCTGTCTCAAGTTCAATAAAGCTGTGAAGGTACAAGCATGCCGATTCTACTGACCGACATTAGCCCCTTGTTGTGGCCTCAAACACCCCCACACCCACCCCCCACTAAAAAAAACCCCCAAACATTTCAATCATTGGTCCTTTGGGTTGGGATTCTGATGTTATAGAGTATACATGTAGTAATATATAATTATTTTGTTTACTGGCATAGAAAATGGTCTCTTCTCCCATTTTTAGGAAGGCTTTTGACAAAATACTGACAGCTGTTTATAGAATTTCTGTTATGCTTTTAAAACTGAACCAAATCAAGTGAGTGCTCCCTTCAACTGGTTTTTGTCTTCAATTATTAGGATAATATGGAGAGAGAATTGAAAGAGGCTGCCAGGCAGCGGCGTCTGCGTGAGTTGGAGGAAAGGCGCTTTGCCTGGGCTGCCACCAATGGAGGGCAAAGCAACAATGGAGGTTTTGGTCGCAGCAGCAGTGAAAATGATGTTGACATCCTCACCAAGGAAGGCCTTCTAGACTTCCTGTTGCAGCCCCGTCCCAATAGCCCTCATAGCCAAATGGGACGGTCTGCAAGTGCCCGTCGTTATCGTCACACGGCCACTGATCGCAGTCTCCGTGGCTACCTAGAACTTATTTCTGCGTCTCCTACAGCTGACAGCGCAAAGTTTAGCAGCCTTCCTCGCTCAGGTCGCAATCACCAGAGAAGGACTATGCCCTGGCTGGCCTCGCAGGATGATAACAGAGAGCTGGAAGCTCCGAATCAGCTCTATCATGACAGGCTGGCAACATCTCCAAAGGCAGAAACTGAACCAATTAGTCCCTTGGCTAGATACTCAATGTCAGGCTATACATTGGAAAATGATGCCTTTAATAATAACAATTACTCATCTGTCTCTGAAGGCATAATTCCTCATCCCAGAAACGTGTTTCAGAAGCCACAGGGTCAATCTGTTGTACAAATGAATATAAGTGTGGAAAAACACACACTGGTGCCTGGCCTTCAGCCTTTTGAGTTAACAAATTCTAACAACAATAGCAGTTATATGCCTCTGGATAACCAGGGAAATATTTTTGTGACAGACCTGGAAGAGGGAGAGCTTCCTAAAACATATGGTCTGGATACCCCTCCATCCAGCAAGAGTTCTGAAGAGGTACATCCTCCCCAGAACCAGACTAGAACCTCAGGTCCAGCAAATGATAGTAAAAAGACTTCTCATCAAAGAGAAGAGGAAGAAGACACCAGCACTGTTTCCTCAACGACATGTGACACACCTTTGCCTCTTGATCCCTTGTTGCCCAACAAGAAGTGTATCCCTTACATTCTAGACTGCACTGAAACCGACTGCTCAGTCATGTTAGACTGCTCGGAGATAGAGAGTTCACCCATCCCAAAAGAAGGATCACGACTCGATGTTAAACAGGAAAGCAATTTCCGAAGTCTCCTTCGAGATCCTAGTTCCCTTTCCTCCAACTTTGAGTCTTTGTCCACCAATGACCCATCTGTGTCTGCATCAACTGATGACCCCGTTGGGGGTAAAGCCATTGAAGAACATCCACGTTCGGTCACTCCATCTGTTACCACTGATGAAGCAGATACTGACAGCTGTGATACTGCAGAAGGTAAGAAAGAGTGCGAGAAGGCGGTGCAGACCTGCAGCACCAAACCCGCTCACTCAAAAACAAAGAATCCATCTAAACCTGCAGCTAGTCGAATTGGCCGGCCTGCAAGAACACTCACAGCAACTGAAACCCAGAGCTTGCGCAAGGTGGTACCCATCACTAAACTGATTCGGTCTGTCAGCAATGTAAAGAGAGCTGAGAAACCTTCAGGACATTGCGGTCAGGAGACTACAGAACCAAGGCGTCCACTGCGTGACCAGAGTACACCCGCAAGAAGGGGTGAAAGACAAGGTAGACCCGCTCGCCCTTCAAGCCTTCCTCCAGAGCAGGCCAAGGCACAACGAGGAACAACCCCAAACGCTGTAGGCTCTCGATGGACAAGAGACCTCACCCCACACAAGCCTTCCTTCAAGAAACCAAATGCCAAGCCAGTCCGTAACATACCTAAACCTCCGCCAGAGGAGAAGATGTGTCGTTCTACCATGAGAGCCTTGGCCCAAGCTCAGGCAGCTTCTGAAGGTGGTTCTCCTCAAACACCAACACATGCTTCAAAAGCGTCCTCAGCCTTGCCAAGCTTCGCTCGCAACACTGTTTCTTCTTCATCCAGAACCAAAAAAGATTTGCCCATACAGCCTGTTCCAGGAACTCCATCAAAGACGTCCACCTTATCCAGAAGTGGACCCCAGAAGACACCCTCTGGGGGGAAATCAGAATCGGTGTATAGCGGACACTCGGTCCGAGGTGAGGACAAACCAACAGGGTCCTTGAGGAGGGTTCAAAGTGTCCGAGCACCTAGTCGAAGCACTCAGCGCAGTGACACGCCCCCTCCACCAACTGCCCGGGAGCAATCCCGCAAAGGTAGCAGTTTCTCCGAGAAATCCTTTCCCATCTCTAGCAGGACCCTCAAGCCGATGTGGAAGTAGGATGCATGGTAGAGATCACACAGAACGAAATCCCTTACCACACTTGCTGTTCAGTTTTCTTCATATTACCCTGTTCTCTGGTTTGAATGTATCTAAAGCCTTTTACATGTAGCTGAAATTCTACGTACTCAGCTGGTGTTCTGAAGAGAAACTAGCTGCTGTCAACATTTGACAACACATTTTATTAGTAGCACTTCATCCATATAAGGATGTTTTTGATGGCCTTTTCTGACACTTAATACCATCCTTCATATGTCACACCATCTTCATACACTCTCAACCCGTATTAGATATTTGATGTTTGTTTAAACGTGGATGCCTGGTTGTCACTTCTGCCTGATTTGTAATATCCTACCATGTATCCAGAGATATTGAACTAAACACGGTATCTAGTTTTGTAGATCACATATGTACAAAAACACTGTATAGTATCACTGTATAGAGTCATCAAATGTTACTCAAAGGGGAATTACACGTTTTTTAAAAATCTGCATAATTCAATAGTTAGGATATAAACAAAGACCTTCACTGTGGTTTTATGTGAGTTGAGTTTCAGATTTCTCTACAGTGGTTTGCATTACAAGTATAGCCAATTAATTTACCAAAAATTAACAGTCGGCATACTTATAACATTTTACACAGTAACATAAAATAACCTGGGTATGTTTCTCCAAAATATTCAGAGTGACCTTGTTTACATCCTAACCATTTCCTTATGCAGAATTTAAAAAAATGGGTTGAGTTCCTCTTTAAATGTTTTCTGTGCATGATGACAAATGAACATGGCAAATTAACAGATGTCATATCTGTTGATAAAAATGCCTCTGAATGTTGTCCATGTACAACCTTAGTGTTGCTGATGCAATCAAAATGAAGGAGATCTATGTTCAGTGACCATTTCAGTTTTGTCTTCGGAAATTTCCGGACATGTCCGATAGCTGCTGAATCGCTTTTTTGAGAATATGGTTTGAAGTTGCCTTTTAATTCAGGGTCCGAGCTGCTGTACAAGGCTGATTTGCTGCTGTAATCGTATTTGTGTATCTCTCTGTGAATACGTTGCTACATTCTTCTTTGCAAAGCCATACTTTTAAATCAGGAGTGGCAAAACCTGGTGCTGGAGGGCTACGTAGGGCCATGATGCTGACAAACTCACCTCAGGTTGAACTAACGTGCAAGTGCACACCAAACTTTAGCTGTTCTTAACAATAGTTCACAAAAATATCTTAAAATGTAGAAGAAAATGGACCAGACCAGATGGACCAGATCAGATGTTTAATCCAATCATACACAACAGCCTGACAACATGTATAAAAAAAATGTGTTAATACACCTGAGTGATGGGAACTGTTAGCAAAATGAGAAACTCAACTTTGACATATTACATATTTTTGATTTTGTGAAAAATTTATTTAAAAAAATTTAGTGTCAACATATGAGTGGCCTAGCAACATCTTCCATTTCTACCTCTAGGATCATATTTCGCCACCTCTGATTCAAACACTTTTTAAGTACAAAAATCATGGGCTTTTTTCCAGTTTTGCAGCTGTACCTCACTTGCAACGTACAATGCCTTTTTAGCGTTCTTAGTCAGAACACTTTGTTTGTTTATGTCTGTGTGCGCTGCTCCTATGATCGGTCGACTTGCTTGAGAAAACGTCCATGGTGGCATGGATAAGACTGGCACAATGGAATAGATTTTTCCAGCTCTAGTTAGCTTGCCTTGCTAAAGTAAGCTACTGTAGACGACGGATCCAAATAACCCCTAATGTTATTTTTGGTCCAATTAATTGATGTCTTTTACTTTTTATTGTACTTGCTTGACTTTTCAGTTTTGAATGTTGTGTCTGATTTCTTTCCCTTGTCATTGTGGAATTACAATCAATATAAGCTAATAAATTTAAATAACAGTCTAGTGCCTGTACAAGTGTTTTCTCTTTTTTAACGTAGAGCTAAATAAATAAATCACAGAGTTCTGTAAATTAGATGCACATGCTGAATGCTGTTGTCTTTATCTGTAAAAGTATATTACATAGCTAAAAACTGTAGACGACACCTTGAATCTTTTGTTTTGGTTGGATAACAGGATGTCATACGGGGTCAGAAACCACATTAGCAAGTCTTTTTGACATTAAAGGGTTTTTATTAGGGGTGGCACCATATCACTTTTTCATGTTTGATACTGATACCACATTATTGAGTGTCTACCAGTACCATTCTGATACTTTCCTTCTCTTATACAACTAAGTTGTTAATGTGTTTATCTGAATTCCCTTTTAATCTGAAATGACTCCATGCGTCCTCTAGAGGGTGCTATGCAAATCATAAAATTAGTTTCTACACCTGTACAGTGCATTTTTTTAATTACGGACTTATGCATATATGTCTGAATTGCCAGAGGCGTTTTGTAAAACGTATTATAGATTATTTGTGTGCAGGATCTGTATTTTAATTCCTATTTAATGTCCTGTATAGGCAGTGGGGTGCCATTTTAAACACAATATTGCCACTTACGTGTGTAGTTGCTCAGAGTTTATATGTTCTCTGGTCTTTGCCTGATCGGGTGATTTTGGATTACCTTAAAACTGCACACCCCTAGTTTGAAGTTAAATCTGTGAATGCTTTGAAATGTAAGCCTCCATTACTTGTCAAGGTATGTCATATGCCCAAGTGAATCACAACTCTAGAGGCTCTCTGAGGACCACTGGATAATAGATGAGTGTCTTGGGAGAGGGAGGTAAAATACAGTATTAATGGCCAATGTAATTTTCCCCACCCGCTGGCACATGGTAAAGCAAGCAAAACTTAATTTTAGAAGCATAAATATATAACAGTTGACTGAAGATCGCAGGAAAGCAAGCATGTGTTTTGGATGGAATGACATGACCAGGAATACAAGTTCAGTATTTTGGTTTATAGAATTAATGGCCTTTGCGGAAAAAAATACAGTGATATGCTTAATTTTCCTTTTAATGATTCATTTGATGGGATATTACTATTATCATTATTATATGAAGCTATAACATGCTGGGCTGATTTTTTTTTCATTTCATTTCCTGCTAGACCCAATAAGATAGTTACACTAAATGGACAAAACTATTAGAATGACACTGATATTGAATGAAACCATATTGACTTTAAAATGGACTTGGTACCACTTTGCATCTTCCAGTCTTCTTGGAAGGATTTCCACAAGATTTTGTAGTTTCTGTGGGAATTTGTGTTCATTCATTCTGTACAGGATTTATGAGGACTTGTACTGATGTTGGACGAGAAGGCCTGCCTCACAATCTCTGTTCCAGTTCATCCTAAAGATGTTAAATGGCAGTTGAGATCAGGGCTCTGTGTGGAACCGTCAAGTTCTTCCACAAATTACTCATCCAACCATGTCTTTATGGAGCTTGTTTTGTACACTGGGACACAGTTTGGGGAAGAACCTTTTCTGTTCCAGCATGACTGTGTCCACACAGTTAGAATTATGGCTTTGTTCGAAATTTATTGATATACTGAAGCATTAAGTCATTTGTTGAAATTAAGGGGCCTAGTCTAAACCCTGGAAAACAGATGTGTCCCAAAACTTTGGTCCATATAGTGCACGTAACCTGGAAAGGGAAAGATCTTTTTTTATTACATTGCTTCGTAAGGAGTTCATGAGGCTCTTCAGCATGTAAGAATCCCACTCATATCCGTCTTGACCCTCTAGTTGATATTGTCACAGGCTTTCTGAGCTCTTAAATCTTCCATTCAGAATTCATGAAGCACTTCACTGTGGGTGATGAGATGAGTCAGCCGAGTGGGGAAACTGTTGAAGTGGACGGGGTTGTGGGCCGGAAAACTTCTCTGTCCTTATTGGAACTCGCTGCACTTCAGGTTCTGGCGCTGCTGCACGATCAGGTTCAATTCAGGATGCAAATGAAACACAGACAGAAGAACAAAGCAGTCCCGTTTGTCACTTACCCAGGCAACTGCTGACGACAGCACGTTATAGAAAAAACCTCACCCTTTTCATCAGGACCCTCGCTGGTCTGGAGCGTATTGTCTCGGGAGTGACGTAAAGGTCTCATGCCTCGTCCTACACACTTTTACAACTCGAGGTGAAAGCTGTCTTTTTGAGGCTGATTCTGGACCTGCTTTCTCCCTCCCGGACCTCTACCCTCGACAAATAAGATTCGCCTCTAAACTGGTCTCATATCAGCGCTAGAAAAGACACATTCCACATGTAATAGGTCATTCATGCCAACGGAAAGCCTCATGCTGGGGACTCCTAGTGACCGAGCAAGTCACTGGGTGGCCTTTTCACACTGTGTGACTTTTATGGATGCCTTATTTCTACTTTTTGTATTGCTGTCTTGGCAACTCCGGCCCAAAACACACCATTCACTACTCCGGTCTCTCATTCAGTTTTAAATATCACCGCTGGATTTAGCTGCACAAGAATGGGGGGAAAGAGCTCATTGCCACTGGAAGGGACGGTGGATTATTTTCATATGCAGTATGATTCAATTAACTCTGTTAGCTCCGGACACTATATGGAGAAATATATTGGGGCAGGGGTTATTCAGGCCTAGGCCACTTACTTCCAGAAAAGGACCATATTATTACTTCAGCAGACCAAGACATTTTGGACAATGCCATACTTTCAACTTCGTGGATCTTTTCTATTCCAGCATGACCGTGTCCCAGTGCACAAAGCAAGCTCCTTAAAGACATGGCTGGATAAGCTCGGTGACTGGTCCACACAGAGCCCTGACCTCAAACACATCCAACACATCTAGGATTAATTGGAACAGAGATTGTGAGCCAGACCTTCTTATCCAACACCAGTGTCTGATGTAAATGCTCTACAGAATGAATTAGCACAAATTCCAACCGAAATCCCAAAATCTTGCGAAAAGCTTTCTAAGTAGAGCAGAAGCTGTTCTAGCTACAAAAGGGGAATAGATGATGCAGTGATATATAATTAAATTGTTTTATTTTGCACATATACAATCGAAAGCCTGAAAATGCCACTCAATTTATACCTTTCTCTTCCAAGCTAATCGTTCCTAGCAACATGCCTTGTGTTATTGTTCTGGGGTCCTGGGACCTAGGGGCTGCCTCATTGTTGCCCGCAGTTCATTTTGTAATTGTCAATTCAGAATGCAAAGTACTGATGCAATCCTTAATGCAATTCAAAGTATTTTGAATAAAAAATAGAACAGCAATTCAATGCAATGCATTTCGTACTGCCATGGGCTTTTGATGTATATTCAATTAATTTAGCGATTGTAGATGTAATATTTATTCTTTATCTTCAGATGCAATAGTACTGTTACTTCCACTTACATGTATGTGCAAGCTTTGGCCACGTGAGGGCGCTGTTTGCACTTACACGAAAAAAGCACCTGTGACGATTGAGTAGCGTCCTTTAATTAAACTACACATTGGTGGTTGAAATAATTGGCTGAAAATATTTTATATTATCTCAAATGTCATGGAAAACATTTGGTGATATTCTAATAACTCATATCTCCAAATATATATATTTTTATAGAGTTTGTCCTGAAATTCATATTTATTCACTATTTTGTTGCCATAGTGATGAAAATTGTCATACGGTGTGACATGAATATTATTGAGTGTTAAATTAAAAAGGCTTATAATTTGATCATGTAAAACAATGTGTCCAGATTCTTTATCATTACTATATAAAAGTATAGCATTTTTCTTTGCAAATATGTTTCATTTTGCATTATATTTTTTATCAACACTTCTAGAAAGATGTTTACTCATAATCTTTCAATATACTTGAAATTTATTTGGGAAAATCTTGTTATAAAAGTACCAAAATGCTAGTAATATTTAGTGGCACTATTCCCTATGTTTCACATTAATGATTTTATGATTAATAACTAAAAAGTCCTAATTATTTTATAAATTATTTTTCATTTGTCACATCAAATTACATGGTGTCATGCCATATGATGAATCAGACCACACAAGAATCTGTATCCAAAAATCTGTTTTTGCTACAATTAACAAAATACCAAACTGAGTTTGACTCAATGGAAGTCATGCAATAGTTTATCAAGGATTCATCTTGTAAATGGGAAAGTATAGAAGTACGTATTCACTGAATTATCTTTGTGTAAAGATATTAAATGTGTGAATAATACATTATTAACATGTGTGAAAAGGACAAAATATCAAATAAACGTATTAAATTATAACTATTAGCAATGAAATATGTATCTAAGAGCATTATCTAGGTATTTAAATTCAGTTCATATCAAGCAGTGTGACAAAATAGTCATATGGTGTGACAAGAAAAACCTGTCACCCCTTATGATTTTGTGTCACACCACATGAGGTTTTATGTACTTAGCATGAGATTAAGCGATGTGCTTTAATTCTAACAACCTAAAACCATGCTAACAACAATATGACAATATAGCTTTCAAGGTAATATTGACTGAAAAGTTATTTTATTTGGGTATTTTTGTGTAAAATGCGTCACACCGAAAGACTGTCCTAAAGCGAACAGAAGCAGGAGTGCCAGATAAACTATATATATATTTTTTTACATCTTGAAGAGAGATAAACCACCTTGTAAATATCAGTTTCTTTCCGAGGTACTGTTCTTCTTCCTGAAAGAAGGTGGACCCCTACTCCACAAAGGTCTCCAGACAATTGCCTGGTTAATAAAAGGAATATGGTGTCACAACCTATGATATTTATTTTTGCAACAAAAATGTTTTAGATAAGCGTGGCTTCAAATTATTATGTACACACTCACAAGTAGACATCTGGGTTATCAGCATATGATTGAAGAAACAGAAAATGTATTCATTGTCATGTTTTTGTGAAATGTGTTGGGACAGCTTGGAAATGTCACGCACTGATGTTGGACCAGAAGACCTGGCTCGTAAACATTCCAATTCATCCCAAAGTGTCTTTATGCACCAGTTTTTATTGCCCTTCACTGAAATAAGGGGGCACCTGAATTCAACAGGTGTGTTCTATTAAACAGGTCTGTCATATGGCCCACACGGCTTAGCGAAGATACTCTGAGCCGACTGGAGACTAAAAGACATTCTCATATTCTCTACACATTTAACACATCACACAACCAATTTCACAATTCCATCACTTTTATTTGAAGCTTTAAAAAAAAAAGCAGGGTTTGGCCACAGGGGGGAGACAGTGAGTTCAGCCAGAGGAGCGCGGGATGAAGCACCTGCACGCCGTGGTTGTTTTTCTGCATAATTAGTTCATTATTCTGTTGCACTCCACATTTTTCCAAGAGCAACCGTGTGTAGGGAGCTGTAAAATATGTATATTTATGTCTGTACAGAATATTGTATGTATGTTATCGTCTGTTTGTACGTGTTTGGTGGAGGTGGCTCAGTGGTTAGGATACTTGCCTCATGAGGTCCTGGGTTCGAATCCTACCCCCAGCACCACCACTGGGTCCCTGAGCAAGACCCTTAACCCCAAGTTG
>JBBKCR010000080.1:4496903-4519558 GCA_037577295.1 Ladigesia roloffi | reverse complement strand
TGGTGGTGGGAGGAAACCAGAGTTCCCGGAGGAAACCCACGCGGCCACGGGGAGAACATGCAAACTCCACACAGAAATACCCTGTGCCCGACCCGGGAGTCGAACCCAGGACCTGTGAGGCAACAGCGCTAACCCCTGCGCCCTGAATCACATCTTATTTAGGAAAAGTATAAACACACTCTCCTTCTGCAATGTGACCAGTTGGATGGTAAACAATACTAGAAATTTTGTATGAATGAACAAGAGAATTGTTTTCTTTCAATAATTAAAATAGTTCTGTTAAAACTGCATAATTTCTTTTATTTTGATCTTTAAAAACAATATTTAAACATCAATATAATATAAAAATCAATACGTTTAAAGAAATATGTTTTCATCTGGAAACGAGGAGAAATACTGTCAGCAGTTCTAAAAAACTATGACAAATGTGTTCAGTTCAATACTTAAAAAGATAACACCTGAGACACTGAACATTTTTGCAGTGCTCTCATTTTTTTCAGAGCAGTAATGTTTTTAAACCCCATGGTGATCTAAACTGGTGAATGAATGTGTGAAAGGTTAATGATTGACCAATTTACTTGAGTTGGGTTTCATGAATACCTTACTTCATTCAAACTACTGTAACACTGAAAAAGTAAAGTATGTGAAGTGGCCTTACAGTCACATGTGTGGGAACTATGTTCAAAGGTACTTCAGTGGTACCACTGGCAGTCCTGGGATTTGAACCCATGACAAATGTACAATAGAAATGTACAATCTAGTCTGACCTGAATCTGATTCTATAGAGCTAAAATAAATATACTAACTTTCTGTTTGAGTCCATAGTTGACCTCCAGCTCCATGAGCAGAACACTCTTGCGCACATTGAGTGTTTTCTGCAGCTCATCAAAGGTGGCGTGGATATCCTCCTCGATTGTGGCCTTCTGACTGGTCAGCTGCTGCAGGATCTCAGACAGTACCTGCAAGGCGGAATCGATCTCTGGGAGTCTTTAAAAAGACAAGCAAGAGAATTAGTGATATGTTATTTCTCCTCTCTCTCGATCTCTCTCTCTCTCTCTGTAGTTTCAAAGTATTAAAAATATCAGTTAGAAGAGAAGTAAACCTCAGTTCCCACAACTGTACATTAGATGGCGCCAGTGTGGTATGGCATAGTAGTTGGTATGACTGTAAAGGCCTTGATAAATTGGGAGGCTTTTTAGCATTATGGTCTTAGCCATGATAAAATAAAGGCTGTAAAACTTAAAATAATTCTACCAAATTTTGCTCTTTGAATCCTTATCCATTGAGAATCCTCTATACATTCTTATTATATCAGAAATAAGTCATGGTGTATTTCCCGCAGTAGCATATTCATAAATATAACATTCATGATAGCCAGTAGGTATACCTTTTCTTTTATCTGAGGTTTCCTAACACCAGAAAAAAGTATCAGCCAAGTACAAAAGCTTTATGTTGTTTACAAGCTCTATTGTTAAATGGAACATCCAACTGAGCCCTTTTCTAAAAATCCAGACAGGTCCTTTTATTCAGAATAGAGAATGCAATTGTGATTACGATAATATATCATTATATCACCCTCCATTAAGCTCTTTAGACATGATGAATGCAAAACCGCTCAGCCAACAGCTTACCTCTTCTTGACTGCATCTAACTGCTGCTGCAGAGAGGCTTTATGCTGCTCCAGGACATCTTTGAGAGGGACGGTGGCGTGTTCGGCATGCTCTCCGCTGGTGCACTCCTCGCACATGGCTGTTTCACATGGCGGGCAGTAAAACTCCATCACCTGGAAAAGGTTTCAAAGCTGTTTCAGTTTATTCCTCCCACTTCTGAGATATTCCCGAGATTATAGAACAACATGCCCCTCAGCCAAAGATGGGAATGTCAACATTCCTCCAGTGAGCACCACAGTATATGAAGACTAAATACAGTACAATCCAAGAGATAAACTGCTTCAAGCTCATTTTTTCTATAAAAAAAAATGCAAACTGCTTATTTTTACAAAGGTAATGTTTTAACAGCCATGAGTTTGAATCTTAAAAAGAGGGTGCCTACAGGGGAAGAACTTACAGAACATCCGAAAACTAAACTGCAACTGCTTTCAAACACAACAGAACTGTCTCTTGTAGATTGTGGATCATACATTGCCTCCGTGGTTGGGGCAGGACAGCGGCTGTCCCGTGGCCACAGCATCAATTGAGTTTAGAGTGGCGTGCTCCTCTCCTCGGCTGCTATCCGGGCTCCTCTTCAGCACCTCCATCAGGTTGGTGATGAAGAAGTTGCTCTGCAGGGCCGCCACACCTTTCTCTGGCAGGATGGAGGTCTGGCGGCACACGGGACACGAGAGCGTCAGGCTGTGGGCCGGGATGTAGTTCTGCAGGCACCTGAACAAAAGCACAGCATAGTGTTGACCACATAAATCAACAAACCTCACTTAATTGATAATAAGTACAAAGGAAAGTAACAGATTCATGACGATGTTTTGGTTTGTCTGTATGTATTCATTTCATAGTTTAAGATAAGATAAACCTTTATTAATCCCACAAGTGGGAAGCTTATTATTCACATGTCAAATACATTTATTTTATTGAAGAATACTACATTTATTAATGAAATCAAAGTTAGCTTAAGTATTTCATTCATTTGTGGCATTTCGTCGATGTCTGGCAGAACCCCCTAACTGCACTTTGGGTCTTTGTTGATTTTTTCATAAATTGATACTATTGGTCTCCATGTGGGTCTGTGAAATTTTTTAATTATTAACCAATGAAAAGAGATAAAATTAGTTTTACCCATTTTGATGAAACAGCATTCATTTATTTAGAATATATAGCAATTGCGCTTCCTGAATAATATTCGTATTAGGCATATGAGAATTTGGCCTGACAGCGATGATATAGTAAATATCTACAGTAACTGTAAACCTATAATGTGGACCTACACAGCAGGTATTTCCAACAAAATAGCCGGAGGGTGTATGTATAAATAGATATACCCAACAAACTGAAAACTCAAGGCACATACTTTTCACAGAAGGTGTGGAGGCAGGGGAGGACCTTAGGGTTGTCGTAGCGATCCAGACATATGCTGCAGATCAGGAACTGTTTGTCAATCTGACGCACCACGGGGCTTGGAATGGTAGAGCCGTCACTGGCCATCCTAAACCTCTCACACAATTCTCACGCGCTCTCTTAGCCTGCAGCCTGCAGAATGAGAGAGAAAGAAAGAGTAAGAGAAAGGGGGGTTATTGCTGAAACATACAAGACAAAGCCACTGAACCACAAAAAAGTTGATATAATAGTTACCAGTTAAGGTTTAATGACTGTAAACATGCCAAAAATATAACAGACTGGTTTTGAAATGTAATGTAACAATATACAGGCGGTCCGGTCCGCGAGTTATGACACAGATTCGTTTCTACAACAGTGATGTCACACGAATTCTGGTGTAGGTCAAAACACACTCAAGTCACTTACTGATCCTAACACAGCTGCAAAATCATAATCAGGAACACACAACAACACAAAGCCACAGAAAAAGGACATGAATATACTGAACTTGTGCTTTGAACAGTCCAAAACGGCATAGGTAAGTGTACTGGGGACGCCAACACCCTCAATCATACGCTGCATTCTATGTAATCTTTAGCTGCACCCGAACAAACTTGTTAGTCCACATAGTCCGCATATAAGTACGGTGCTAATGACATACACGTCTCAATTATTAAAAGTTTTAATGGGAGGGGCCTCGTAAACTCGAAATATCATGTCCAAAATTGTAACATAAGGAGACCGTGTACGGTTCAATGGTTGCGAATGTCCATCATATAACCATTCCCTTGCCTTCATTGCTGCAGTACAGGTTTGTGACATTCTTTCTAGCAATTTTTGATAATAACCCAAACTCTCCCAGCATGTTTTAAAACTGTTTCATTTGCTGGACTATCATTTGGAACTTCTTGTAGGTGTAGCTCGTCCCTTCAACTCAATAGAAGGAAGCTCTGCAGACTAAGTAGGCCAATTTAGTTTGACTATCATTTTGGCACAATTATGAGGAATGCTTAGGATTATTCTGTTAATCTTGTCCAATGAAGCATAAACCGGAAAGAATGTTGTGGCATAGATAATAAACACCTTTCTTTATCTCTTCAATTGGACCAAGTCTCCAGGTATTCCTCCCCTAAAACTCCCCCAGACTGTCACCAATCCTCTTCCATGTTTCGTTGTAGGAACAATGCAGTCTGTGCTCCCAATCTGCTCCCAATATCCTCTTTTTCTTCTTAACAAGGAAAGGTTGTCTGCCAGCAAATCGACCACGCAGCCGGTCTCAGTCTTCGTCTGACAGTAGTAAGAGATATTGGCTTCTCTCTGTTTTTGTTCATCTCAGCCCTTAGATTGTTTTTACATGACAAAAATACGTGTTGATCTTCAGCCTTTTAATGTCACTTTCCAAGAAAGTTTCTGGTCACTATTGCTTCCTGTTAAACTTCTTCTCTCTGAAGAGTAGGTCACTATCGATTCTCTCTGATTTGAGCTCACTGTTAAATTGCTAGTTGTGCCTTTTTAGCCATTACACACATAAAAAAAAACACAATATGGAAAGTTTTGATACCATAAAAAAGAAGATTAAAATGAGGAGCAAAAGGTTCATTCAACTTTCCACAAAATACCCTGGGACAAGGCAGACAGGAGGCTGTTGCTTAGTCACCAATCGGTTGGGGACAGAAGCAAATACATTTCAGACATCAAGAAATATATTTCCAATTTTGGATGTCACGATGGAACAGATGTCTTTTTCAAAGCCAACACTTTGAGCCTTTGTGGCTAAATATTAATATTGAAACAGCCCGTTACATATGATATGTATTTCTAATTTCTGATATGTTTTCTTGTAATACAATTTTGAAAAAGCAATGCAGTTAAAAAAAAATCTGAGGATGAACTCAAAAACTGTTGATTTATTTGAGGACAACTTATATTAACATACAGACATTAACAACACTGTCTGTGGAGATGCAGTGACTTTTTTATTCAGTGTGATATCAATTCATATTGGAGATTTCTTTGAAAATAGCTAAACACTGGCATCGGTAGAGGTTTATATAAATCACACCAGATGTCCTAAATGTGTATGTTTTCTGATGCATTTATTTTCACAAACAAAGCTTGTTGTCTTACACCGCTCTATTCAATTAGTCTTTGTCTTCTACCAAGCACACTGACAATGAATACTGAGTCCAGGCAGTTGTAAGAAGGAATTAAAGAGATTGGTGGGGTCAAATGCAGGCCATGGCACAGACTGAGGGGAGTGAACTGGAATTGCCTTTCATCAGGATCCAATTTGGAAGAGCAAAATAATATCTGACTAAGTAAAGAGTGTTCAAGGAACAGTTCAACTGGATGGCATGCAACTTCTAGAGCCTCAATGAAGATAAAACGGAATCCTTGGTCCTGAAACGCTCTCAAAATGATTTAAAGGAGGTTGTTGGTACGTTGGGGTCTAATGTGAGTACGTCAGTAAGAAATTTAGGCATTGTATTTGATTCTCAGTTGCAGTTCTCAGCATATAGAGAATCTAGTCCAGCCATGTTCCTTTCAATTGAGACATTTTGCTAAAATTAGACTAAAAATGCTAAAATTTCATGGCACAGAAAGGATTACCCACACATTCATCTCACCACAAGTGATATATTGTAACCATGGTTCTAATTATGGGGGGTACTGCACCCCCATATCAAGACCCAGATCCCCCAAAGGGACGAAAATAGCAGTTTATTTGGGGTTCTATACAGTGTTCGCATGTGTATATTCACTCCCCATCATTTTATTTTCTTAAAAGCCGAGCTGTTGCATTCAGAATTAACTGGAGCAGTGCCAGAGATTTTTGACTCGGGCATGGTTCCAGCTCAGTCTAAATATGGC
Organism: Ladigesia roloffi; assembly: GCA_037577295.1. Lineage (NCBI taxonomy): Eukaryota > Metazoa > Chordata > Actinopteri > Characiformes > Alestidae > Ladigesia > Ladigesia roloffi. The sequence goes on along the minus strand of JBBKCR010000080.1, from coordinate 4,513,640 downwards.
AGCTCTGCTTTTAACAAATATAACATGATTTGATTATATTACTCCAGTGCTGATGTCTCTTCAATGGCTCCCGGTAAAGTTAAGTATTGCTTTTAATATATTACTGTTATTAAGCTTTACATTTGACTTGCTGACTCTTTATGCAGGTTCTAGATCTTTAAAGTTTCAGAAGGTTCTGAAAACTCCTAGGACAAGGCTGAAGTGGAAAGGTGACGGCACTTTTGTTGCATATGCCCCTAGGATAATCTGCAGCTGGATATCACGTTTACATAACTTAGCAGACGCTCTTATCCAGAGCAACGTACATTTGTGCTTAAATAGTCTACATCTTTTCGTCATACATGCAAAGCTAAACTTCAACTACTTCAAGCTAATTTACTACTACTACTAATCAACTGCTACAAGCTAATTTACACACCTTAACAAAACCTGTCAAAAATAAATAAGTCTGAGGTTTATACACAAGCAAGGAAAAACAGTTAAGAGGGCCCAATGATTTTTAAATATAAAGGAAACTAAAGACTCATTTTAATACTTTTAACCAGCCATAAAACATGTGTCTATGTGCTGTGGAAGTTTTTTTATATTGCCTGGAAAGCATGTTTAGCGTTGCATTGACTGCTATGTAAACAACTTTTATTTACTTACCTACTTCCTAACCAAAGCTGCTAATGTGCCCAACAATAAACAAAAGATAACAGACTTTGATTAGCTTGTCTAACTGAGTGCTGTCTCCTTTTATTTACTCAAAGAAATGTAATTGGCTTAGGTTGCACTGTTCCACTAGTTACTTTCGACCATTCAGGCATATGAAATAGGCCCAACTTCTGTAGGACGGCTCTACTGAAGTACAGTGAAGGCAGCTGGAAGGGGATCAAAGACGTAGAACATCAAAACCTCTGAGGGAATGCTCAGCAAATTGTTCCACTGCTGGTGTGTGAAGACGAGATCAAAAGGCGGCTGTGACAGTCTAATGAAAAAATGGGGGATAATTTGTCTCCAGTGAACATAGCTCCCCAATAATTAATGCAATATATTTTTAAAATTGTGTCGATTTTGGCTTGTCCATTCAGTGCAGACAGCCACTACACCTAAGATCATGGCTTTTCCTATGTTGGCACCTAAGATCATGGCATTTTCTCTACAAAATAAAAATAAAAAGCTCTTTAAAGAGCCTGTGTAAAGCTGACGAGAAAGTATCAAGGGACTTCAAGATCTGGACTCAAACAAAGACTACTCAGACTGAAAAAATCAGCTAGGCTTTTAACCAACGCATGCTCAAGTGCCTGAGAGCTTCCGGAAGAAAGCAGCCTTTGCAGCTGTAAATCTTTCAGTGTAAGGGAAACAAGGGTGTGGCAGTTAGTTTCACTGCAGTTAGATCTGTAGGAGTGCTGACCCACAGAGCCCGTGCTGACCATAGGAGAATCATGCATCTGCATCTTCCTGCACCACACTAAACACTCAATACCAGTTATTTCTAAAAACAGGCTTTTTGGACAAAGTCTTTGGACAAAGAATAAAGATCCAAGCAATTGTAAAAGGGAGAGTGAAGCTCCAAACTTAAATTCAATGCTAATGAAAGCAGTAATCTTGGTAGGACTAGGGAATCAATCTCTTCCACACAAGACTGGGGAAAGCATCAAAGCCTGCTGATACATTCTCTATGAAAGTATAATAGGTTGCAAATCAGTGGAGATTAAGTCAGGGAATTTGGTTCCATCAGACAATACACACTTAAAAAAAACACATTCAAAGCTCATTTAAAGCCAATCAAGATTAATCATGACCTGGTCTGGGTGCCAGCTTAATAATTATTGGCACTCTTGGTCAAGATGGGTATAAAATAAAAGGTAAATAATAGGTTTTACTTAAAGTGATTCTAGTCAGAGATATACAGCTCTGACAAAACATGTTTTTTATACATTGGTACTAAATGGAGTCCAAAGTGAAAATGCACAAAAGCATTACAGATCCTCCTCCATACACAACAATCCTTTTTATGCCAAACTCATCGAATGTTCGTTGCAAAAGGGATTTATTTTTGTCTCATATAGCCACAGAACCCAGTTCCAGTGATTTTTTCTGCCAGTGCTTAGGTTTGTGGTTAGATTATTTAAAAAATTTCTAGTCAAAGTATTTGACAATGTTTTATGATTTCTTGGACAAAATTAAGTTATATTTTCAGTGTGAGATTTAAGCTAATACATTATTTATGACATGTTCCCTACTCTTGGCCCTATGGGGCCATTAAGTATGAAGATGACTGTAGTCCAACACTGAAAATACACTGACCAGCCACAGCATTAACGCCACTCACAGGAGAAGTGAATACCGTCAATTATCTCACCTGCTGAATGGAGAGAATAGGTGCTGAATAGGTAGCAAGTAAAAAGTTCTTGATGGGTTGTAAGTAGGAAAAATGAGAATGAGTAAGAACAAGGGCCAAGGGCCAAACTGTTTTTTTTGGACCCAAAATGGCAAATTGTATGGGTTTTTTCTTAGTATGCTTTAGCCAGTACCTACCAAAAGTAGTCCAAAGAAGGACAGCTGTGGCAGTGTGATGCTCTGGACAATGTTCTACTGGGAAACCCTGGGTCGTGGCATTCATATGAATGCTCCTTTGACAAACACCACCTCCCTAAACATACTAATTCACAACAATATTCCCTAAAGATAGTGGCTCCATTAACCAGGATAATGTACATTGCCAAATAATGCACATTTCTCTGATACCAATCTGAGAATCTGTGGGATGTGTTAGACAAAACATTGCGGCCCCAGCTTATATTTTATCCAGCAATAATACATAGATACATGAAATGTATCTCCAAAATTGTAAATGAACAACTTTACAAAAGTAAGCAAACCACTTTTACCTTCCAAACCATGTTTATTTTTCATTATAAATATGTTCAAATCAAGTGTAAAACTAAATATGTTATAAATAATTTTCAAATAAGTCAAATTAATAATAGACAGCATACGACCAAATGATCAAACTAGAAGCATTTCCGTGAGAAAATGTGTGAAAGTGTGATTGTGTGGTTTCTATAACACCAGTGTTTGGATACATATGAACATATGAGCAAAAAAACCTTAAAACCTATCCACACCATGGATTTTAAACAGAGAATTTCTGAACCACAGTTGGGGAATTAACTTGTTGGCTCTTATCAAGCCATTGATGGTTATGGCGGCTCAGCACAAGCCATGTTCACAACAAAGAGTGATTCGCTGTCACATCGGGAGGTGCGAACCTGTCCCAGAAGGAGGCGCAGGTGCAGATTTCCATTTATCAGAATCTTTTATTTTCACCAAAGCAAACACAAAACCAGCACAACGACCAAAACTAAACTTTAAGGACAGGTGCACACAAGAAGAAGGATAAGGGGTATTTGAGGGTAGACTGACAACCAAAATTGCAACACATATTTGAAGTTGATCTGACCATATGTGTGGTATACATTACAGAAGCGGCTTGACCACAAAAATCATGTTGTATAAATGAATAATGCACATGCTCTGAATGTTGTATAAATGCACACCGCACTCGATATTAACAGATGTTTTGAAATTGGAACCATGGACATCGTTCAAAAACTGCAGAAGATGCGGCACACATTTCAGCAATCAAAAGAATACTAATTTTAAAATTTTTAATTAGTCTTGAGGAGAACAATCAAACTAATGATCATCCTTCTAAACCTGAAACCGCTCTCTCACTGTCTCAGCCAAGCCTGTTAGAAAGAATGACTCACTCACTCAACTCCATCAGCCGGTTCTGTGTAGGTGGATCCCGGTGACCTTGAGCTACAGAAAACCCTTTTCAACAGATACAGAATCATTCTTCTGACATGCAGCACTTACATCCCCCACCCTAGTGCAAGGTACAGAAATGAGCGGCTTTATCCAAGGCCCAGGTTTATAGAAAGCAGGTTACAATGCAACGTAGATTTCTCCATTCAAAAAACTGTCCAGTCACACTGATTCTTAGTATTATCTTAATGCATAAGGTTGAAAAACCCTGAGGGAATTAGCCTAGTCCATATCATTTGCAGCAAAACTGTTTATATTGATTTCCAATAGCATTTATTCTAAGATTTAAAGATAAATGGTTACTGTTTGCCAGTGTCAAAGTAATAAAGTAATAAACACCAGCAAGAAGTAACCATTCATCTTTATATCCTAAAGTTTCACTACAATCTTGTGTTTAAATGAAAGCACATTCACATTGTTTTAGGCATTTCTTGTCATCTGAAACCAATGTAAATACTGTAAACTCACACCTGCTTATACAGAACATCCAATGAATGTAAATGTAACTCACTGTAATTCAATGCTTAATGTGTAAAGAAAAAAAAATACATTTCGAAATTCTTCTAAGGCTTAAGAAAGTTGGAAATGCAACTCCCGAGTCATCCTGGCCGACACCCACACTGTTGAACAGAGCCTTGAAGCAGAGAGCTCTTGACAGCATACAGCATGCTAGCTAGGTCAAAACTCTCCGGATCTGCGAATGGAAACAGAACAGAAATCTCTGCCCTAGGGGCATTCGTCATTCCATTCAAATGAACTGGAACATAATACACCCAGCGAAGGAGACCAGATCTCCATAGCAACACAGATAAAGCAGGGAAAAGGGGTCAGAGACATCTGAACCAGAGCAACTGACGTGAGGAATGAGAGGCAGGGCCTGATCCTTATTCAGCAAGAGGCGACTTCCCTACTTTTTCGTAGCAGGTAACATAAAGGAGTTCTTGTTTTCAATGAACTGTGCTTCCGTATCATCATTAAGGTTAAGCAGTATGGGGGGGAAAAAAGAAACATTGCCATACCTGATTTGTATCATAATATTTCGTTTCTGTGAGGGAAAACCGGAAATGCGCCAGCAAAAGAACTGAGTACAAAAACAATACTAAAGCAATTTTGCCATTAAAACAGTTGTCAGATACTTTAAACATGTAACTAGAAAACATGAAAAGAATTTCAAAGATTCTTAGAAGTGTCACTGTTAACATAAAATTCCATTAAAGGAAGATAAACAAAGCTTTCATTAAAAACTGTATAAATACCGCATAGCAAATCTGAATGTAAGTAACTATGTCCAACATGTATTTGTTTCTTACTATTGGAGAGAGAAGTAGGGTGAATTAAAATATGCAATATAAATTATGCAAGCTGCTCAATAGTTTAAAAGTTTATGAGTTTCTTTTATTAATTAAAAGCTGCACAATAGGACAAAATGCCAGTACTACAGTAATTACAAGAGCCAATTTCATATTTTTTCTGGAATTCAAATGTTTGTAATATAATTTCAAATGGTACAAATAGTCCTTCACCACACACGGCTGTTTTCAAATGATAGTATTTGTGATGTCACAATAATAATTTGTGATGTCACAAATAAATAATAGCACTCCTTAATATGTCTACAGCAGTTTATCCCTGCCTATTCATGCATCAATAATTTGACTTTTGCTGGATTACTTGAAGATTGATTCATCAGAATACCCAGTGACTAACCTGGAGCTCTGATGGGTCACCTTGTCAAACACTGTGATTGGTTAGAGGTAAATTTGCATATTTTGCTCTTTGTAATATCAGTTTAGCAGAAACCAATATTCTGTAAACTTATCAGACAATATATTTCGCAGCCCTATTATTAATCATGAGAGCCCCACACAATATGGACATAAATATTGGGACTCCTGGCCATTATACCAACAGGGAGTTTAATGACATTCATACACTAGAACTTTAATATGGGGTTGGTCCTCTCTCTGCAGCAATAATAGCTTCCACTTCTATAGAAAGGCTTTCCAAAATATTCTGGAATATTCATCCACACCCAAGTCATCCAATCACGTCTTTATAGACCTTGCACTGTAAGTCAGTCATGCTGGAGTAGAAATGGTTCCTCCCCAAATTGTGCCCAAAAAATTGGAAGCCCTGGGTCGTCCGAGATTTATGGCTCTGATATGCTGAAGCATGAGGTTTGCCCTTCACTGGAAGTAATGGCCCTAGCCCAAACGCCGAAAAAAAGGGGTGTCCCAAAACTTTTGACCATACACTGTATTTTGGGATGAAAAATATCCTTAAAAAAGTACGAAATCTGCAGTGATGCAGTAACCCAGTTCCCCTCTTATTTCTCAAGCGGCCTCGGACAAGATGTTACATAATCTTTATGTAAGACAGCCGCTGCCGTCTGAATGACTGCTGCTTTATGCTACAGTGACATCAGGCTGACTACGTAACACACACGGTAATGCATATGGAATTAATCTGAAAAGAATAAATCACCACAATCATTCCTATAAAGTCATGGACAGAAATGCTTAGAAATGTCACAAGAACAAAGTAACAAAACTGCAGTAAACTCCAGTTGATCCAGATACGATTACACTGTAGTATAAGACGTCTATGTCTATAGGACTATATATCCCAGATAAACAAAGACATATGTTGCTTTACAGGCTCTAGAACTCTACAGTACATTAAGAGTGTCAGACTCTAGATGTCAGATCAGATGTCAGATTTATAGACTAGTTACATCATACACATACACAAAAACACACACACACACACACACACACACATATATATATTTAATTTGCATATTTAAAACATTTCTCATGTGCATGCTATTAATACAACAGAAAACATCACTGGATAATTAAGATACCCTGTCTAAGAATGTCACATTGTCTGGTTCACTTAAAAACAACAACACGAACTGCACTGTACACACAGAAACACACTCGTTACTTTCCTACCATTAACTGGTCATCCTCAGCGATGTCCAGCCCACATGTTGACGCCTAGTGATGCTTTAGCCTTCTGTGGGTAGCTGTGCCGAGATTCCAGCACCGAGGCAAAGCCAGAAAAGAGATGACGACTCATATCCAACTAACACCCCAGACAGGGATTAGTGAATGAACTGGAGCGGATCAAAACACTCCACCTAAGCCTCTCCCCTCAAGTCCTCATTAATACCACTCTCCCTCCCTCTCTCTCGCCCTTCTCATCTTTCCTTCATTCACTCATTCATTTCTGTCTACTTCCTGCCCCCACCTGCTGCCTCCCTCCCCTCCCCTCCCTCCCTCACTCTCACTCGCTTTCTTATTTGCTTTCACACTGTCATTTTATCCCTTTCTTCCAACTTTCTCTCTCACTTGTGTTTTTCTCTCACAGATTCAACCTAACTCTCCCTTTCTTAGTAACTTTCTCACTTCCCTTTTACTATTTCTTGTCCTCTCTCTCTCCTCACTTGCATGCCTGCTCTCTCCCTCTGTTTCCCTCTCTCTCTCTCTCTCTCTCTCTCTCTCATTCAGTGCTAGCTAACTGCTAACTTGCACTGTGCCTACGAAGCACTGTTGGATCTGGGATGCAGCAGAGGTCAGCATCGCAGCCAATGAGACCAGAGATTAGATGGGAACAGTATGGGGGGTGAGGGAGGGAGAGAGAGAGAGTGTGAGAGAGAGAGGTAGAGAGCGAGTGAGAGAGAAATAGGCAGGCAACTGCTTCTGTCAGCACGCATCATCAGTGCTGAGTCACTGCACAGCAGGCAGGCAAGAGGGGGAGAATGACAGAATGAGAGCGAAAGAGGGACATAGTGAGATACAGAGAGAAAGAGAGAGAGAGGGAGAGGAAAAGAGAGAGATGGAAAGAGAGGGGGGAGAGACAGAGGCAGACTGGAAATATGTGTTCTAGAAAAGTCTAGACCGGCCGTCCGGTGCACAGCCGCCTGTATGAAATGCGCATAATCCCACACAACACCACCAACACCAACACCACCATGGAGACCCCAGCACCGCCAAACAACCCACCCACCCCACTGTGATGGTCCATTTTATCCCTGGGCGTTTATTTTGCTACTGTGTTTCCAAACTACAGACTTACTGGGTATTTTTTGTCCTGTTTCGTCTATAAATCACACTGAAATTAGATCAAAATAAATGCAGTGATTTATGCCAAAAACAGGCCTAACTGTGATTGGATTGTTAGCATAGCCCCTCACCCCCATCCCCAAAAGCAAAATAAATATCTGAGAATGACAGTGGGGATTGGGATGGATAGAGTGCCGAATTAAACAAAACAATTTATGAATCAAGATTGTATGAGGGGTTTAATTAAGTCAACATTTTAATTTATATCAACATTTTAATAGTAAAATAAAAAAAACCTCAGATATTAGTCTGCAGAGATGCAACACAAGATTGTTTTGTATTCTGTATAAGGGCGTGGTGTAATCCAACAAGAGTGCATTATTTAGGAAGAAATAAGGCAGCTAATTTTAAATCATACTACCTTATTTGTTTACCAATGCGTCTTTACACACAATGTGGACAAAAGTGCTGAATTCAGGTGGATCCTCACTTCCAGTGAAGGTCAGTCGTAATGCTTCAGGAAACCAAGACATTTTTAGTAGACCAACGCCATGCTTCCAACTTGACCTCAACCCCATCCAACACCTTTGGTACTAACTGGAAATGAGATTGCGAGTCAGGTCTTCTCGTCCAACATCAGTGTCTGGCCTCAAACACTCTATTGAAAGAATAAGTAAAAATTCCCACAGAAATCTGTGTAAAGGCTGAGTAGAAGCTGTTATGGCTGCAAGGGGACGGAGAGCTCCATTTTGTATTTGTATACAATGTTGTTGATTCCCTGCTGGTCCAATTCTTTTGTCCATATAGTGTATGTTGCTCATAATAAGCTTACTGCGATAATTGCAATGCTAGTATTTTCATCCTGTTTTGCAGCCCTAAAACACTGCTGCACTTAAGAGACTGATTACATCAGACGGGGGAGACAGAAAAGGCAGAGTCAGCAACAGGTTCCCCCCAGGCCAACCAGCCAAGTGAACTGGAAAGATCTGTTTGTATTTGGCTGTGACTCATATCTGTACCAAGCCCAAATGAACATGAAGTCCATTCTGCCTGGTGAATATGGACTGTAATTTGTAAATTGAAAGATCCTACTATAACAACATAAACAAAATACAAGTGTTAAGATTATATACTGTTATTGTTATAAGTTGTGATCTACCAGGACGATTCCTATATGAATAAAAGTATTGGGACACCTTAATTTTTCAAGGTTTGAGCTAGATCTTCAATCTTAATGCTTCAGCATACAAGGCATTTTGGACAACGCCATACTTCAAACTATGTGGACACAGTTTGAGGAAGAACATTTTCTATTCCAGCATGTCTTTGCATCTGTGCACAAAAGTGTTTCAAAAAGTATAAAATGACCATTCTGTCATGTGTACAGTGTGAAAGTCTTCCTCTGCATTTAACCCATTCACATGGCAAGCTCCATTAGGACATGTTTAGATGAGTTCAGTGTGGAAGAACTTGACTGACATACACAGACAGCCCTGACCACAACCCCATCCAAAACTTTTGGGATGAACTGTAACAGAGATTGTTAGCCAGACCTGCTAGTGCAACATCTGTGTCTGACAGTGTCTAAATTCTTTCCAGAATAAACCGGCACAAATTTCCACAGAAATATGCCAAACTCTTCTAAGAAGGGTGGAAACTGTTACAGCTGCAAGAGGTACCAACTCCATAACAAAGTCTATGTACCCATGACCCTGTTGATGTTGAACGGATAGGCGTCTCAATACTTTCGGCCAGTGCATCTTAAACATTAGTTTACCTTAAGAACATGCATGTTCTGTTTACTCACAAGAAGCCATCCAGCAACTATATCCTATTAAAACTCCATATTTAACCACTACCTCAATACAATACAGTGTTTACTCACTGGTCTTCACGTAAACAACAGATGTTGAAGCAATAGCTGTTTTTCCTCTGGCACGCTGGAGCAGCCAAGTATTACATCACTGCCATTCAACTCAACGAGCTTGTTTATGCTATGCAACGTTCCACAGCGCTAACTGCACTGTTCCACTACTGACCAGCCCTTTCCAGAAGCCTGAGCTCAGCGGTTTCGATCACACTTGGCCTGGTACACCAGACCTGGCCGAGTTCCATCCAGGCCACAGTCAACAGCTCTGACTGGTGTAGGGTAATGATGACTCAGGACCTGAGCACTGCTGACCAGCTGACCACCACGACAACAACATAAACAAGAAAGGTGTGAACGTGGGGAAAGAGGTGGAATATTTGTGGTCAAACATTGTCGACTGTCACTTCACTGATAAATATACTCACACTTTATTGACAAAAGTGTTTGGACACTGCTCTTCATTATTGAATTCAGGTGGCCGGCTAACATCCAGTGAAGGGTAATCTTCAAACTTCAGCATACCAAGACATTTTGGACAATGTCATGCTTGCAACAGTGTGGGCACAGTGTGAGGAACAACATTTTTTATTCCAGCATGACTGTGTCCCAGTGCACAAAGCAAACTCCATAAACACATGGCTGGATCTGTTCAGTGTGGAAGAACTTGACTGATCCAAACAGAGCCCTGACCTCAACCTCATCCAGCATCATTAGGATGAACTGGATAGGAGAGTGTGAGTCAGAACTTCTCATACAACTAATTCCCACAGAAATGTTTAAATCATGCAGAAAGCATTTCAAGAATCATGGAAGCTGTTATAGCTGCAAATGAGGAACCAACTCCATATTAAAGTATTTGCAATGTTCCTGTTGGTTGAAGTGTCCCAATACTTTTTTCCATTTAATATACTTGAATGTGGGTTGAACAACAATCTAGCCTTTCAGGTTTCACAGAGATCACAGACTTTTGCCCGTCCTGTACTTGTTTAAAACAATGGTTTGGTACATAATAAAACAATCATTATAAAACAGGTTGCTACCCAACCCAGACCTCAGGACCGTGGCATTGGCTGACGCTAGTCTGTGAGCATTAGGAAGCCAAACAAGCAGAGGGTAATTTTTGCTAGACCTAAAGTCTAACTCTAGTGGCCTGGCTCTATCACATTCCTACCATTTTACTGCATCCAGTCCCTCAACAATACACTGGACCATCCTAGATTACAGCCTGGGGCAAACTCATAATGCTGTGTTTTTGTTTTTACAGAAACTTTGCTAAGTCATAGCATTCCTTTCAACTAGCTGCGCAAGCTAGCCACTGCACTGATAGTATATCAGTACAGTTAGACGCACAGAGGTAGCCTAGGTAATATCCAGCTCTGCAGGAATGCTGTAGTATTTTAAATTCAATGCTCTATACTTATTTTTGTGCAAGCCATACTATCTATTGTATTTTTCATTGTCGTTGGAGACTTTAATCATGCCAAACCTCCACAACTGACTTTTGGACTTGTGGAGCAATCACACCGAACCACTCTAATGGAGAGAGCCATTAGAGAGAGCAAGAGTTTACTCGATTTGTAATACAGTCATCTGCTACACTGAAAACTAAACAAACCCTGAAACAATGAGTGTATTTAAATCATTACCCAGGCTAAACTGTTTGCACTGGTCCTTTTATGCACGTGTTGCATTGAAGACCATCTGCCTTCATAGATTATTAATCAATCCTGGTTTTTAGGGAGTTGTCCCCATGCTCGGAAGGCTGTGGGCTCGAATCCCTGACACTACATGTTGTGTGTTCACACAAAAGAACAACACATAAGTAGTTAGCATTTTCAGTAAATGTCAGGGGGTTCTTGTCCAGAATCTAAAGGGAACTTTGGCCTCAAAGTACTGTGACTAAAGTTATGGTTTGAGGCACAGAAGCTGATCTTATATAAGAATAAATAGGCCTTGGGTATAACAGCAGTGCCACGTGCCTCAAGTGTTCATCTGTGAAGATGGCTGCTGGCCATGTCGTATGCTCATACAGTCTGATAGTTAAACAAGGGAGAGCAAGGCGAGGAGGTTTGGTGAAGAAGAAGTTCAGAGAAGAAGACAGAAAAACACCAAGAACACCACACACACACGTGTACCCTAACACACACTTCAGAAGGTTTGGCTCAGCTATTTCCCTTGCTGGAATAGGGTTTATTGGTTTGGATCCAACTAAGCTGATCTGATAACCAGAGCGGTGTCTCACACAGACCTCCAGACCTTATATTGTGTGCACAGAAATGGAAGAAATAAATCAGGCACTGAACATCTAGTTGTATATTTATCTGTCACTTTCTGGCATACCTACAGCATGAGCGTAGGGGTAAAATGGAACCCCTCACTTTTCAAAACTATCATTAACAGAGGCCTAAAACAGTCAGTCACTCAAAGGTAACAGGGAAGCCACTCAAATGTCTTGACAAGTGGGCGGAAAGACCACTTACGCACGGTTTCCAGGCAACAGCAGTGGTTTTTGCTCTGTAATTGGCCATTGCAATCACCATAATTAGCAATATGTGTCAGGCAAATGACTGACATTTTTGTTCTCCTACTATTGAAACTATAGAGGACACTGGACTTTAGGGAAGCCACTGTGTTGTAAACAGACAATCAACTAAGATTTATAAAAAAAACAGCTAAATGACAAAATCAAAGCCATCCAAACCTCTACACAGCTGCTTAAACTGTGTTCTTAAATCCACATTTAAAACAGATGTGTTTTCTCATTCTGACTTTATCATTGTATTCTATAATTTTTATTATTTCAGGTTTTATTTTGACATTTGTATTTTAATTTTCATGATTTTTTTACACAAGTATTTTAGCTTAAAATGTGAACCTATCATCCTGGCTAAAGCACTGAGATTGTAACTACCACATATAAAAATAATAAAATAAAATAATTTAAAATAAGAGCAAATAAAATTAGAGCAATACATTAAATAGTTTTTTATATTACTATTGTTGTTATTATTGTTATTGTTAAATTAGTTGAAAAAAAATCCCCCATCATTCTCGAAGTCTGTTGAACTCTCCGCTATACAAAATTAAACCACATATAAACAAATGATGACATTAAGTCAATATATAATTATAGGAAGTCAATGGCTATTTGCTGAATTAAGCAGACCAGTGTTTTTTATGGCAACAGGGACAAGATGATTTTATTAAGGGAATATGAGGCAGGGCTGCTAGATAGAGACTCTTTCTCTCTCAATCTGTCTCTCTCATGCATGCTTAACCTTTACTAACCACCCAACCCCCCATCATGTTGGCTAAATCACATAACATGATTGTCGCCCTGTCTCTTGACCCTTCGCTGTCTGCCCCTCCCCCGTGCCTTTTAATCATCTCAGCAAAGCTTCAAATCATTTTGATTTATATACGACTGTTTACGGCACACACTGTACCAAGACAGCTTTATAAATATGTGGAACAACAGGAAAAACTGCCCTAGAGTATGAAATAGACTCTGAAAAGGTTCCTTAATAGTCCAGTGGTCTAATACTCAGAACTGTAGTAAGTAATTACAGGCAACAATTTAATTGTTTTGTTTTAAGCATGTACTGTGCTGGGCGTTTCCATTCATTCCATTCATCAAAACAACACATGCAAGATCAGAGATCTGCTTCTCTCTGCAAGCAGGAATGCCGCTGCTGCATCCTTGGGCTAGACACCTACTCTGTGTAACATCAATTTTGAGCGAAAATGAGTTATTACCATTTTTGGGAAATTGGACATCAGTTTTATCAAGTAGCAAGATATCTTGAGTCAATGTTGTTGTTTTTTTGGTAAAAATGATATGAGGTTTTTGCCGGAACTTCCAAAAACAAAGGGAAAACCAAGGCAGAATACCTGAACGCGCTGCACGCTAGAACACTGCAATTACATTTCAATGAAGTTAAGGCAGTCTGGCTTTGTTTTGCCAAGCACCAAATAAAGATGCTGTTTACCGTGCTGAAGTTACGGTGTTATTTCTATATACTGTATGTAATGGGAGCATGTTTTGCACAAACATTAACCCCAATAAAGTAAAAAGTAAAGTATTAACTAAATGTTATTTTAAAGCTATACTTCTTATCATAGTAATGTGTGTATAGAGTGATAAAAGCCTAAATGTTCAATACATTTTAAGTTAAGGTATTTTGCCTTTGTATGACCCATTATTGTTTTGCAGGAAATGCAAAAGTAAAATACGGTTACTTCCGAATAAGCGTCAAACATCAAGTTTGAACTTGAATTTATTTGTGTAGATAAATGTATTCATAATGACAGCTATTTTAAAGTCATTTTTCTCAGTTTCACACTCTGGTAAGTTATGGTCTTTTGCCTTTGCAGGGCAGTACTGGTCCATATACTTAACATAGTAGGTGATTCTAGATTATATTGAGAGTGTACTGTAAGGATGCACAATCCCAAAAACATGCCCAGCCATACTGAGAAAGGTGCAGGGTGTACATGGTGACAGACACCACTACAAATGTTGTTGAACATCCTTCAAAAAGCCAAGTAAACTCAACCAAACCACATGTTTTGATTTGTTTAATTCTCATTCATTTTAAGTTAATACATTTTAAGTTAATCTTTCTGAAGTTAACAAATGTGATGATTAAGCGGCACATTAACACAAAGTGAGTTGCATATTTTAGATCTGGATCACTCAATGTCTCAAATATGTGTTTGTAATTGAGAGCAGATGCGTCAATAGAAGCTGCTACATACTGATGTTTGTGTATCAAGTGTTTATTTATAATCTGATTGCTTTTGCTTTTATTCACAAAATGAGCAAATTATTAAAAAAAAGTAAATGATAGATTCCTAAAGCAAGATCTGTCTTCATAGAGCTTGCTTTGTGCACTGGGAATCATTCTTCGAGCTATTTGGACACGCCCTCATTGTGATGTAATAATGGGGAAATTTTCAGATAACCGCCCCTTGGATTGTTGAGCCCCCACCCATTAACTGTAATTTATGTCCCGAGCCTGATTTAAACCCGCAATTTTTAAAAACGTGGGCCGTTTTAATGATATTGGCAGCAAATATCGGCCCGTCCTGACCCACTTGGGCCGGGTTCGGCCAGAGAATATAAACTCTACTCGTAACCAGACATGCCTCCAGATGTCATATTATAACGTGAGACACATACAGCGCAAAATCCGGTGCGGTTTGTACAAGTGTCCCAATACTTTTGTCTATATTATGTATATTTAGAGCTGAAACCATTGAGTGATTTGTACACAAAGAGTAACGCCTTAAAGGCCTTACATATATATAATATATAATATATTTGGTCCCCCAGAAAAGTCATAAACCCACTTATAGATGTAAATGATTGCAAGAAAAAATTTCACACTCTGTCAAAAATGTGTGTCCCCTGATAGCTGCCAAGGAAGCAGATAGCAGGCCCACTTGCCTGTTTTGCAGGAAGGAAAGATAGCAGACAGGAAAATTAATATGTCTTGGGCTTAAGACAAAGGTTATCTTTGTTCAATGAGATTTGCTGACAGTTTTCAGACTGGTATTAATGTGTAGGTGATGCTAACGAGTGCAGATACACTATATGGACAAAAATACTGGGACACCTGGCCACAATCAAGGGTTCTACATTCACTCTACACTACATTGAAATACATTAACTTCCAAATGGAGTTGGTCCCCCTTTGCAGCTATAACAGTTTCCACTCTTCTGGTGGCAAGGGCATTCGCCCTGCGTGTAGGAAGTTGTTGGTTTCATTCCCAAGACTGCTAGGAACCGCTGATATACCCCGAGCAAGGTACCGTCCCCACACACTGCTCCCCAGGCGCTGTGTTCCTGGCTGCCTGCTTCACTTTGTGAATGGGTTAAATACAGAGAAATCATTTCATGCTGTTCACACTGTGTGCTGTGGTGTGTTCATGTATGACAGAATGGTCACTTTCACTTGAAATGTTTTCAACAATATTTTAGTGTCTTTGTGCCCATTCATTCTGCGAAGCGTTTATGAGTTCAGGCTCTGTTGGACGAGAAGGCCTGGCTCACAGTCTCTGTTCTAGTTCAACCCAAAGGTGTTGGATGGGGTCGAGGTCAGGGCTCTGTGTGGGCCAGTCACATTAATCTCATCCAGCTATGTCTTTATGGAGCTTGCTTTGTGCACTGGGACAGTCACGCTGGAAAAGAAAACAAATATATCTTATAGTCCCCGTCCATTTTGGATGGATTACTGTTCACTTAATTGAATTAAATAATATTGTATGTTTTTTTTAATTGTTCTGCTCAATAGACTCATGTTCTAACTTGGCACCACTGCTGTAAACTGAAACCAAAAGACTTTCTCCAAGTACCCTAGGCCCCATTGTTACTAGTTATGCTGCCTCTACAGTCCTGACTGAACTTCTCTGAGACCAGAGTAAAGTCAGCAGGTCAGCTAATGACATCACCACCAGCAATGGGATTCTATCTCTGTATCTCTTTCTTTGTGTTACTGGTCAGTGCTCATATGTGCATTCATGCACTTCTAATTGTAAATCTGTAAATCTGTGTTGAACTCGCCTGCCATTCTGAATTAGTGGCTTATCTCTTTGATCTTTGCTGAGATCCCAATTGTTTTATCTCAAATTTCCACTTTTCGAAGACATCCAGGGAAGAATTGCTGCTTGCTAAAAATAAAGGAATATCTCATTGTTAAAGGGATAGTTCACCCCAAAATGAAAATTTGATGTTTATTTGCTTATCCCCAGGGCATTCAAGTCGAAGGTGACTTTGTTTCCTCAGCAGAACACAAACGCAGATTATTAGCTTTAGCCGTAGCAGTCTGGTGTCTGATGTCTTAAGACATGAAACGATCGTGTTTTGTGAGAAACTGAACAGTATTTATATAATAATTTTTTACCTCTGAAAGACGACCGTCTCGAGCTAGGATACGCAAACGCTGGAATCTCTGTGCTGTGTGTAAACGAGTGACGTAT
>JBBKCR010000080.1:4470154-4493500 GCA_037577295.1 Ladigesia roloffi | reverse complement strand
AAGTTAGTTTAGCCCCTTGTACACATGCTAAAGTTAGTTTAGCCCCTTGTACACATGCTAAAGTTAGTTTAGCCCCTTGTACACATGCTAAAGTTAGTTTAGCCCCTCGTAATTATGCTAAAGTTAGTTTAACCCCACATACAAATGCTATTGTTAGCTTACCCCCTTCTGCAGATGCTAAATTTCTGACCACTTAATAAACAAGGCAGAATATGCGATGCCAACCACAACAGGTTATTTATGTATACAAAAATGCACATATTGAGAAAAGTAACTTGTGTGGCATCAGGAAAAAGTTGCAAAATGATCATGTAAACTATGTTTAGTCTGTTTTGGTACATAAACATAAAAAGAAAAACTTCAAGAGAAAAAAAAATTCTAATAGCAGTAAGAAACTTTGCATGTTTTAAGGTCGTACTGACAGTTTTTTTTTTATCATCTCGAGGATTTTCTGGAAATTAAGATGGACAATGCAAACCCAATTTGGACTCCAATACTTTCCAACATTTTTGTTTTAGAAAGAACTGTGTGGGAAACAAGGGAATAACAAGCAATATCGTCCTCAACGGAAATTTCAATTTCCAACCAGATGTAATGATGTCCCAAGCAATATGACACCAATCATTATTAGTTGTTGGTTTATCTAATGTCTCTTAATTATCTGTTGATATTTATAACATAGTGTTAATTAATGCCACAAATTAAACCCTTAGCAGCATTATGGATTGGACATGTAATGACTAGAGCCACCTCCACAGGGAGCAGGTTATTTCTGGCTGCATGTTCCTATGTGCTTGGAGTTGCGCCCCACCTAATCATGTCAATTAGCCCAAATGTACATGTATTTTAGTCCAGCGTGTGGAAGCAAATGAAATCTATACTCCTTAATTGAACAGTCTTCAGGTGACTAATACAGTCTGGTAAATTCTATTAGAGGCAGGTTGCATTGAGACTGAGGAGAGCCTGCTGCTTTGTGTGCATGCAGTAAAGGTTACATAACAGCACCTAAAACTACAAGCAGGGCTGAAGAAAACTGGGAGACATGATATTTATCAAATATGTCATACATTTAAGAAAGTAATGATCACTTGAAAACAAAATCTATCAAAAATGTACACACACACAATGCACAAACATACAATGCAATCATTTTTTATGAGTAAAGTCACAGAGGTCTACAGTTCAAGGTTCTTGAATTTTATACATTAATAACAATGATTGAATTCTTTAAAAAATAATAAATCTCAAAATGATGTCCGGTTCAGTGTTAAGTTTACAAGTGATGCTGAATTATGCGAAAATGAAAGTGCAAAAAAATAGGGATATAAAACTCCTCAGACTCAAATATGCCACAAATGCTTGATTAATGTTATTGTTGCCATTTTGTTGCCACTTTATTTTTGAGAGCGATAATGGAGTTAAAATGTACTTACAAACTGCATGTTGAACCAAAACATTGCCAGTGTTCGTCCATGGTGGGGGTTAATCTGACATGGCAGGAGCTCAAACAAGCAATTAAAGGCCCAGACAACAGATCTTCCTTTGACATTTACCTAGATACCATAGAGAAAATAGAAACATTTGTGATGGTTTAACTGAATGAAAAACTGTTAAAATGACATTGTCCAAAGAGTTTCGCATATTTGCTGATGCAAAAATACATCATGTGGAATTTTTTTTCATTATGAATTAACAAACCGAAATGCGATAAATAATTTTT
The DNA here is from genome assembly GCA_037577295.1 of Ladigesia roloffi. Lineage (NCBI taxonomy): Eukaryota > Metazoa > Chordata > Actinopteri > Characiformes > Alestidae > Ladigesia > Ladigesia roloffi. The sequence goes on along the minus strand of JBBKCR010000080.1, from coordinate 4,491,780 downwards.
TTTAGTATTTTAATTACATTAATAACATTAAATGTGCAGAATTCTTGGAGAATTTGGGGTATTTACAGTCTCAGCAATTGTGTTTGTATTAATGATGTGTTAGAATGGTTTGTTAGATTTATTGGTTTCTTTGTGAAAGAAATAGAGGTTATTAAAGTATATTAGCTGTTCAGGCACAGTAACAAAAACAACCTGTTTGAATCTGCATGGTTGAAAAGGATGGGAAATGGTCAATTAAAAATGAAAATAATTTTATTTGCTAACACCACTCAAACAACATAAGCTGGAAAAGTGAAATGCAGGTGTGTGTGTGTTTTGGGGGGGGGGGATTGCCAAGTCTACTGCATGTATATTGCATGGTTAACCTTTCTTCACATGTAGGGACTCAATTCCCATAGCTCATAAACTGGACAATACCAAAATGCCCTTTGGCCTCAACAGTAGATGAAAAAACCTGGATTTTTTCATCACGTTTCAACTAATTAGCCACAACGAAACCACCTGTCTAATATTGTGGTGGTCCGACCTGTTGTGGCTCCACAAGACCACTGGTGCCAGATATTGTACTGCAATATCTGGCACCAAGACGTCAGCAGAAGATCCTAAAGTCAGAGGTGCTCACATGGCCACTCTAGATGCTTTCAGTAGAGAAAACCTGACAGAGTGGGTTAATTTTCACTCTAGCATTTAAGTGTTAAGCTGCAGTTTCTGTCAAGCGCGAGCCCAGCATGGACCCATATACCAAGTGAAGCAGTGGGCAACCAGGGTTGACGCCCAGGGAGCAGTGTGTGGGGACAGTACCTTGTTCAAAGGGACCTCTGTGGTGCCACTAGCAGCCATGGGATTCAAACCCACAACCTTCTAATTGCAGAGGCTTTTGCCTAAACCACCAGACCACCAGCTGCCCCAGAAGATGCTCATGACCCTGTCTCTTGGTAGATATTAAACATTACACACAGAAACGCCCCACAGGACATCTGGTTTTGGAGATGCTCTGACTCACATTTTGGCCCTTGTCAAAGTCAATCGGATTCTTACACTTGCCCATGTTTCCTGCTTTCACCACAACAACTTCATCAACTGACTGTTCACTTGCTGCCTAATATATCCCACCACTTGACAGATGCCACTGTAACAAGATAATCAGTGTCAGTGTTGTTCATTGCTGTCAGTGGTTTTATTGTCATGGCTGATCAGTGTTTACAGCCCAGTTGACTGGCTCCTGCTATTAAAGGGAGGGGAATCAGAAAGTCCTCCCAGGAAAATGACTCTGGTCACTTGCACTTACAGATCAAATCCCCTCTCTGGTTTTAAGACCCTATGTAATTTGATTTTGGTGGATCACATGTTCAAAAAAAATCAATAGCAAATGTCTCTAATCAAGTTTGAATCACTTGACCAGTGAGTAGTTAATGCTCCTAGGTTTCTCATGGCATACACACTCACACAGTGACGGTTCTAGATCAAAATGACCATGTGGGCCAAGGGGGGCCAGGGTGTTTTAGTGGGGCACATATAACCAGTGTGTGACTTACGGTGTACATCGGTTTTGGGGGGTGGGGTGGATGGGTGTTTTACGTGTTTCAGTGCGTGTGTGTGGTGCTTTAAGTTGTCTGTCTAGAAAACAAAGCAATAGTTTCGTTCTTCGAGCCGACGCATGTCGCGATAAGAAATTTATATTGAAATGTTTAGCTGTTCAGAGCAGGGGGGCCATTAGGGGCCGTGTAGAAGCACCTACGCACTAACACCTTCAGAAAACGTGTGAATCTGCGGTTGAAAGTTATGATCTAAATGTTTAATCTACATCACATTTGTGTATGTGTAAATGCAGTTGTCTTTCTAAGAGCATAATTAACACTTGCTATTTTCACTTTCTTTAAAATAAACATCACTTAATTGATGTTTTGCTGATTTTCAAAATCAAATGAACCAAATTGTAGAGCAATTCCATCTTAACTTTTCCATTATATTACGTTAAATGTAAATGCCTCACCATCAAACTATTCAATTTAACACTGTATGTGTACTAAAGATAAGTACAATATTACGTCCAGATTCATAAAATCCCGTTCCCCTAGTAAGGACTAGGCAGTTACAGAAAATAAATGACTGAATGAATGTAAAGTTAAATGAGACTCTTATACTCATCAGGTTCACAGGTGAAGCTGGATCCAGCTGGAGTGTATCCCATGTCCCAAGGGGGTCTGGTGGTTACAAAGTTGCCCCACTGAGGTACTCTTGTGCAAGATATCATCCCTACCGCTTCACTCAGATAAATTCTCAATTTAATCGGAAATTAATATAACATATAAAATAAAAATAATAATACAAAGTAAACAATAGGGCAAATGGAGTCCAAATACTCTGGGAAGGAGACAGCCAATCACAAGGACAATTTGGAATCTCCATTCTCTTGCCTCAACTCCTCATGAGACGAGAGTGCTAACCATCGGCAGTGCAAACCAAGACTGTCTTTCACTGGAATCAAGGGGCCCTGAAAAACAGGTGTCCCAATACTTTTGTCCATATATAATCGTTCGTTTTTCATATTTGAGTTTTTACATCAAATCTGAATTTTGGATCGAATTCAGCAGAAATAATAAGCAAGCCTTATTCATTGATCTTTGTTAGTGGGTGCAGCACAAACCATGTACGTAACATGGAGTCATACAAAGGCCAAAACGCATGAATCATTTGGGTCATATGAAGGTCAAAAATCATAGAGCATCTTAGGCAATTACTGTCTATTACATGTAAAACATAATCATGTGTTCTCAGTACACATCTATAGGAATCAGCAGTCATGCCAGTCATTCTGATCAACTGAACACATTTATTACATCGACAGTAATGTGCCCAGAACACCACAGCACAAATTGGGCAGATGCTTCGATGGATTAATGTCTTTGGAAAAACTCAGCGGAGGCCTATGTTAAAATGTATACAGCTCAAAAATGAGCATCAATAAAAATCGAGCATGTGTAGGCTAAAAGATGACAGCTCTGTAGATCATTACTGAGATTCTGACACGGTGATATTTAGCAAAGGCTAACCCAAGCATGATTAACGCTCAGAGTCGGAGCCGTTCCGCGCGGCTGAGGTTTTTGATATCAAAGCCAGTAAACGAGTGCCTTTTTTCTGTAGAAGCGCCGGGCCCTGTCGATGTGTTTCGGTATGCCAGCGCTCTGAGACGAGGAACACAATTAAAAAGCCAGGAGAGGAGAGCAATAAATAGCAGAACGAGATTCAGAGGTTACTGTTTTTTTAATGGGAGCAAGACATGATAATAAGTCTGGGGTGTGAGTGGATTTTTAATAAATTATGTTCTCATGGATGGGATGTTTTCTCCCATATTAGAGACGCTGGTAGTGAGCATCGCTACTGAACTGTAAAAATTCTAACTGTGCACCGTGTAACTGAGCCAACAATTAGTAATTCTACTGTAACATATTGCAATTAGGATGACTTTCAATGTGTTTAAAGGCTCTCTCTTCTAGAAAAAGCTACAGGAATACAGTGGGTAGTGCTGTTGCCTCACACCTCCAGGGTTGGTGGTTTGAATCTGGGTCTTGTACGTGTGTCTGTGTGGAGTTTGCATGCTCTCCTAGTGGTGGGGTGAGTTTCCTCTGGGGTCACTGGGTTCTCCCACAGTCTGAAGACTGTGATTTGAATGCGGATTCTGAATTGACCATAGGCGTGAGTGTGTGAGCGCATGGTGTGTGTGTGTGTACTGGGGATAGGCTCTGGGTACCCACGACCCTAGTAAGGATCACACAAACAAAACCATGGTATGTGTCCATGCATTATTTAGAATAATCCCCACATGGCAATACATGCAAAAGCACTTATGTAGCACTTCAGAGAAGATGGACGAGCATTGACTCCTCTCACACATCAAATAGCATTGGGTTCCCATTGGGAAGGAAAGATGAGCATCCACTCATCTCCACATTAAGAAATGGGACACCCTGTGCCAGTGTTCCCCAAACCTTTATCTGCTTTCCTGCAGTTTCCTCCGACCCTAATCTAAAACCCCTATATCAGATAATACAGCCGGAGACAATAATTAGACAGAGCAGTTGGGTTAATTCGAGATTGAGCTGAAGTCTGCAGGAAAGTAGATTTTTAGGAGAAGGGCTTGATGCCCTGCAACCTTATTTCTAATGGGCACAAGCAAGACCCACGGGAAGGCAAGTGGGATAAGACAAGAGTTAGTGGGTAAGAGTGAGCATTTTAGTTCCTTTTGGAGCTGAATTCAGAAACTAATCATTGACTGAACTGGTAAAATTTCTTCTTAGGGAAGGCTGAGCACAAAGAATAACAAAATTAATGTTTCTTACCAGTGGTGGTCCAGGCCTGTCCCAGTGCTCATTGGGTGAAGACCCAAAAAAGTGCAGAAGAGCAGAGAAAAACCCATCACAGCGTAGACTCACAGACAAACACACGCAAGTTATTGGACTGTGGGAGGAAACCAGAGTGCCCGGTTAAACCAATTCAGACATGAGGAGAGGAAATTTTACATTCGCGTAGGTACATTTTTACACAAAAGTGTTGGGAGTCATCTCCTACTCATTGAATTCAGGTGGTCCAATACTTTCAGTGAAGGCTTCAATCTTAATGCTTCATCAAATCAGATATTTTGAACAATAACCTTTTTGTGGAATCTTTTCTATTCCAGCATAAATAATGCACAATCAAACTTTCTAAAGACATGGTGGGATAAGTTTGATGTTGAAGAACTTGACTGGCCCACAGACTCCTGAACTCAACCCCATCCAGCACCTTTGCGATGAACTGGAACGGAGAATGTTAACCAGGCTTAACTGACCTTAAATATTCCAAAATCCTATTGGCATACTTCCAAAAGGAGTGGATGCTGTTACAGCTGCAAAGGCGGGACAATCAACTCCATATCAACGCCGATAAATTTGAATGGTCAGGTGTCCCAAAACTTTTTTCCAGTTATTAGTTTAAAAAAGTTATCAGAAGAATAGGGGTAATAATGAAACTCAGGAGGGAGGAAACACAAATGATCTGTATTAGTTTATTGCAAAGTCATTGTTGGCAATCACATTTTGAGATGAAACGGGTTTTTCAGGACTTTGGTTCAGTTGTGAACTCTTAAAATCCCTCAGTTGAACTCAGTTGGACATTGTTTGGTCATATTTTTGGGGCCTAATGTCCATGCCCCTTCTTGGCTGGTGAGATTAAGACTGTCCTGCATATTCTTGAACATCATGCAATACATATTTAATTCAATTTTGTATGATAACAAAGTATCCTTTTCTGAAAAGCAGCCTCACATCTTGATGCTCCCACCGCCATACTTCACTGTGAGTATGGTGTTCTTGAGATCCCCCTGATTAGCTAAATTAGGGTTTAGTCTTAGGTAACTATTCCCAAATACAGTCCTGATTGCCTGAGTGCAAGTTTTAATTAAACTCTAATTTAATTTGTCCTGCCACCTGTGGCAACTTCGTCATTTCCATCTCATATGAGTCAATTCAATGGCCTGGTTTTTGTGTTACGAGTCCCTCGGTATTACAACAATTACATTTCCCGACATCACAGCCTTTATTGTGAACAGCTGGAGGACATGTGGATGGACGTGAGCCAAAATTACATGAAAGAACAGAAAAAATGTTTGCTGTAATTGTTTAAGTGCCTCTATTTTTAGATGGATAACTGACATAAAACCGTTTTTAAAAATCGATGAGGGTCTTATAGACTTAAAGACTTGTAAACATGAGGCACACCAAGTGTTTGCCACTAAAGTAGTAAAAACACTACATTTAAGGCTATTTTTCACAGAATTCACTCTGCTTTTCAACCCTTGCCCTGCACATTTTAGCACTTCTGCTTTAACACATCCACAACAGCTCAGAAAAGCCTCGTTAATGATATGACTAATTGGATGAGATGGTTTGGGAACAGGGAAAACATCAGATGTGCAAGGCAGTGTCTCCAAGACCAGGCTTGGGAAACCCTTGCCTGTTCACTTCTTCACTATATTTTCATTTTAGCTCTTAAACTGATTGGCTAAGTTATCATAATAAATATATTATATAGCTTAGAGCTAGTTCATTTAAATAAAGATTTAAAAGCCTTTGACTGGGTGCCAACCTGCAGCACCAAAATAAATCTTCATGCAGAAATCACATTTTGTGCGAGTAGTTCTCGCAGTTAATCATACTAATAGAGTAAGCACTCAAATAAATCCTCCTCCTTAAATAAAATGAGGGAAATGCCACTGTTTCTGCTTCAAAACGGAATTCTCAAATGCTAAAATAGCACTAAGACTAATAAAAATGAAATATAATTTTATGGTCATTTTAAATAAATAAATCAATCAATAAATATTATTTGTAGGAATTTCATAGGAATTCCTCGGCTTGATACATTCCCCTTAAAGACAATATAGAGATATAAATAGTCTTCTCCTATTGGCTACTTACAAACCTCCCGCCTCTGAGCTGTGAAGCCCCCTGAAGTCTGGCCCCCTTATGCTGGGTTTCATTTTGGTGTGTCTGTTTAGCCACCCAGCAGGAGGACAGGGGGCGTGGCAGAGGGGGTCCAGACATAATTGTAAAAAAGAAAGAAAGAAAGAAAAAGTCTCCATATTAGTGCGGGGTTTCAGTAAAAGATTCTTAGCTTGGTCGTTTGAAAAAAATCTGTGTTGGACAGAACCTGATCTGCATTAAAGTGGGGGTTTATTGTATTCATAAACATAAAACATTAACAAATTTGTATAGTGTAACGTTTTATATTATACTGTTGTGTTCCACTGTTTTATTCTATTGGTTATGCTGCTTCTAAATGTTTCCTTTGTTCTGTCCAGTTTGCTACTGTTAAAATGCAAACTCCAACTATTATTTTACATCTTATCTTAAAGCTGAATCACCCTAGAAAAGAAAGAAACTTTTATTTGCAAACATTACACATTACAGATCGTTTATAAGCGCATTTTACCGTTAAATCAGAGCTGAAAAAACGAGGATTACGCTCAGATATGAAGTGCGCCCCCTCCTGCATATAAAGTCCCTGCAAGTGAGCGCGCCCGGTTGGATGCGCGTCCTCTTTTTCCAGCGCGTGAGAGTCGAGAAGACCTTCTGAAGGATGCACGCGCCTGATCCGATTCCGTGGACACTCCGAGGGCCCCTTCCGTGTCTGATGTGAGCTTTTCTGAAGGATCTTCACGTTGGAACAGGTGAGCTGACACTTCAGACCTTCTGTTAAAATGAGAATGAATGGAGGAATATCAGACCCAGTCGAAACCCACACACATGATTTTGGGTGGTTTCAGCTTCATACACTTCTATGCCTCCTGGTTTTAATATCTCTAAATGAAGTATATTACTGAGCTTAATTTAGCTCTTAAATCAGTTCAGACTGCATCTGGTCCAGATCTTCTTCCCAGTTGCAAAACACCAGTGGAGCAGATGAGACTGCATGGCTGCACTCTCATCATCATCAGGATGACAGCACTCATAGCAGCTTTATTTTGCAGGATCTGTGCTTCAGCTCAGGAAAAAACAAAGCTCTGCACACTCCTTTCCACTACAGTGAATGTAATGATTTTTTAGGATCAGATATTCAAAAGTATTTTTAAAAAGTGTTTGCCGTTAGTGAAAGGCTCTGCCTCATTCAGTCAAGTGTTATGATGCTTTGAATGCAATCAGAACTGTTTAAAAGCTTAATCAAATCATTGGCACTCTATTAGGTTACTCAATTTAAAAATAACAATGATTTAAATATAACTTCTCAATGAATGGGAATTATTATTTATTAGACCATTAGACTGATGATGATGATGCATAATTTAATTTCTCTCGTCTTTACTGGAAACACTGGGCACACCCACTTACATGCATGTTTGTTGTATAACAACTTGTATCATTTGAACATGTAAACCGCTGTTTATTACGCACCAACATTTCATGGCGAAATATATATATTTGTATAAATATATAAAATGTATATATTGGTAAAAATGTAACGCGGAATCTCTTTAATGCATTTAAAATGTGCTTGTTCTTAAATGAAATGCTAATGAATGTGTGTTTTTAGAAGCATGGCATTGTAAGGGAAATCAGTACTTAAATAGTATTTAAATAGTACTTAGTACTATTCCTTTCATATTCATATTTTACCATTACCAACCTTACCTATTAAAAACTCATAGCAGATTGATGATAGTAGATAAAACTCATTTTATTCTTCTCCAAACTGTAACTTGCTGGGCAGTTTCTCGTCAATTAACCACTTCAAAGATCAACAGCTGAATCATTCAAAAACGGGAAATTCCCCATTGAGGCAGTTTTTATTGGTGATTCATCATCAGTGATGAGTTACAACAGTGACAGTCCTAATTGGCACCTTCTTGTCTCCTCATGCAGCATTTGTGCATGGATGCCGAGCATGGATATAATAAGCCCAGAGAATATGACCCAAGAGGACCGCATAGGCTCCTTCACTGCGTCCTCAAACTGCTGCACGCTGGCGAGCATGCAGGACGAGGGGGCGTTACTCGATGGTCTGGAGGACAGCACCAAGCTAGTCGGGGTTCAGGTGGTCCTGATCTTAGCCTACAGTTCCATCATTTTGTTTGGAGTGACTGGAAACTCATTGGTCATCTATGTGGTCTACAAGTTTCGCAACCTGCACACGGTCACCAACTTCTTCATCGTGAACCTGGCGGTGGCGGACCTGCTGGTGAACGCTCTGTGTCTGCCGTTCACGCTGATGTCCACGCTGTACGGGGAGTGGAAGTTCGGCCAGGCCATGTGTTACCTGCTGCCCTACGCGCAGGGCCTCGCCGTGAACGTCTCCACCATCACGCTCAACGTGATTGCTCTGGACCGCTACCGCAGCATCGTCCACCACATGGAGACCAAGATGTCCAAAGACGTCTGCGCCGTCATCATCGCCGTCACGTGGGTGGCTAGCGCCGTGCTGGCGAGCCCGCTTGCCATCTTCCGGGAGTACGTGACCTTCGATCTGACCCCCGAACAGAGTATCCAGGTAAAAGAGGGCAACCTGGGAGACCCTATAATGCCATATAAACATCTGACATTTCCACAGTATCACGTCATCAGGTTTCCCCGAGGCAGGAATGGACAAAACGCAGCAGCTACTCCCATAAATTTTACAATCCAAGTATAATTCTATACACAAATGAATTCTTTAAGAAGGATTAGGGGGTAAAATTGGAATGAAACAATAATAAATAAAACACAAAAAGATAATGGCATAATGAGATAACATCCAAACAGCTGCTTGTTACTGTGAGGTCAACACCTTGGTTGTAGTCTTGTTATGGTGAATGCAATACTAATGACTATATTAATGATAAACGAATGAACTCATGAGGTTCTGACAATGGCACCATTCCAAAAATGTTTCAGTCCCTAAATGGATCATATACCTTGAGGACTGTCTGATAGTGATCCAATGTTTTTGTCTACACAACTGCATAAATCATCGTTCTGTTTAACTCAACTGTAGCAGATCACTCAAATTCAGCTCTTTATTATGGTGGCACAAACCCATTTAAGTGGTTTAGGACACAATTAGACTTAATGTGCAGCTGCTTAGAGAATGATATGTTTTCCCCAACTGCTTTAGAAACATCTCCATTCAGCAATCATTAAAAATATGGAGGAGTCTGATCCAATCTGATCCAGAATCTGTCGTCTCTACCCTTGTCTAAAATGGCTTTGTCATCTCCATTTCCAGTCATAATTATTAGTATAGTTTTTTCTAATTAAAAACCATATCTTTTTCTGCCTGCTTCCAAACCATGTATAAAAATGTGCAGATAAGTGAGTTCCCCGTTGAGTGTGTGTATTGTGAAGCCGTTTATTGTGAGAACAATAACATGTCAATTTACCGCCCACCTCCCCATCCAGGGCTGTGCTGAGATGTGGCCCGGCAGCAGCACGGATGGCACCGTCTACAGCATCTCCATGTTCTTCCTGCAGTACGTCCTGCCGCTCTCGGTTATCTCCTTCGCCTACGCACGGATCTGGATCAAGCTGAGGAAGCACGTGAGCCCCGGCGGAGGCCGCAGTGACCGCCACCGGCGGCGGCAGAAGACTACCAAGATGCTGGCCGCCGTGGTGGCGGTTTTCGCTATCAGTTGGCTCCCTTTCCACGCCTTCCAGCTGGCAGTCGACATCGACAACAGCATGATGGAAATGAAGGACTTTAAGCTGCTCTACACCGTTTTCCACATCGTGGCCATGTGCTCGGCGTTCGCTAACCCCATCCTCTACGGCTGGATGAACCGGAACTACCGGGGCGCATTCGCGGCGGTGTGCAAGTGCGGCCCGGTGAAGAGTAGACTCAGGAGAGTCCACAGCAGAGACACCGTGCGGGAGAAGGCTCTCGCCCAACAAAGTACGATTAGCGTGTTGACACAGGCTAACACAAACTTCTGATAAATTAAAGAGATGAACTAGAAGGAGGGTTTGCCCGAAAACCTCATTGACACGTTCTCCACACCCACAATGTGGTCAATAAGTCAAGACATGTTTGTAAAGTAACGCGGCCCCTTGTAGTCACGCGTAAATACACCACACCACGGCACAAGAGGGCGAAATAATTCTCTGCATTTAATCCATTCAATGAAGCAGTGGGCAGCCAGCGACTCAGCAGTGTGTGGGAACGGTACCTTACTCAAGGGTACATCAATGCTGCCACTAGCAGTCCTGGGATTCAATCCCACGACCTTATGATCATAGGGGCATCTCCCTAGCCACCAGACCACCAGCTCCACCATTGGTGCCCAAGGTTTACATTTAGGCAGAGGTAACTAGCAAGTTTTTTGTTATCTAATGAGAAACCAATTATCTTTGAGAAATGAGGCCTCTACGTTGTCACACACTTGTCTTGAACTTGTGATTTGGAAAATATATAACAATGTCTATATAAATGGAGAAAAGTACAAACACTTCAGTTTTCAATATGGCTACTATTGCTACTGATGTGTTAACCAAACCAAACTAAAGTGAACCAAATATACGAGTCAATTTGAGCCAATGTGGCATGTAGTTTGGACAACATTAGTTCATTGCTAACTCCAGTGCAACACTAAAAAAGCAAACTTCAGACACCGAACATGTCTTGACTTATCGACTCCATTTAAGTGAAGGTCAACAGTCTAAACTTGAATATTTGTTGAACTACTGTTTAAACTATCCATTCCAATATGAATATCAAAGGGAATTCAAACCAAAGTCTCTCAGTTCTGTATTATAAATTATTCAGAAGATTTAAGACTGAAAGACTGACCAGTTGTTAGTGACTGAATGCTCATTTACTGTATGTAACGTTGTGTGAACGCCAAGCCATTGTAAGAACAGGACTCAAAGCATTGTAACCTAAGTGTTCCTCGACGATATATATATTGCAGTCATTGCATTTGGTGTATGTTATTCATGTGTACAGTAAGATCATGAATGTCATTTTTAAGAGTGGATTCGGGGGTCTAACATATTGTAAATAAAATATTATTTTGAATTTATTGAGGAACAAACATGATAAAGCAGGGATTTGAAAGATGCCAGGCTGTCAAACTGCTGCGTCTGCACTGCGTCGTTTTATCTAATTGCCAGTAAAGGGACATGTGAGCGCTGTTTGGGTTTCACGTGCTGATGTGACACGAGCTTCTTCGGAAAAGTGAGGTAGTCTTATATCCTGTTATACAAATAAGAACATTATTTCATTTATTTTTATCTGAATGTTTTCCTGAAGCGCACACACAACCACATGTCAAAGTTGTTTGATCAATGAGACAAGGCAGCCCTACTGAAGTCAATGTAGCCACCCCCTGGCCATTGATTCATATCTAGTGTCTCAGAAAAGTCAGTCTAGCAGATTATAATGGACAACTTCTAATCGCTTAGCTGGAATTGCTGTGATAAGTTAGGGGGGCTTTACCAGCATTCATAAATGCCTAACTGTGTGTATGTATAGTATACACTTATATTTTTAAGTATGTATATATGTATATATGTATAATATATATATATAAAAGAAACTGAGGAATATTCAGTGTCTGGGGTCTGTTTCTTATATACTTCTTTATGACAAAATGTTATAAAATGGCCTACAGATTCAGACTTCATGATGGCTGTTACTAATATATAGATAATACTACGTGGCAAGTAACTCTATTATACCTAATCTGGTTTTAGGCAAGCATGTTATGATACAATCTTCCACTGGCGAAGTATATGCTTCCATTAGCCTGGCAGCTCCAGTGCAGAACTAAAGCAAATGTAGGCCAAAGGAAGAAATGTAAAAATTACGTGATCAAAAGCTGCCTCTTCTAACACAAAATGACATCCAAAAAAATTACTGTTAAAGGTGGCTGGGCCTTGGCTATCAATTTTCCCAATCAATTTCCTAATTATTGTTCCTCGGTCACGCAAGGAAAAAAAGATGACAGTAACATTATCCCACTGAAGCTGCTATTGAGTTTCTGTCAGCAAGACTGATGGAAACACAAAGCCGCTCATCTTACTCTGCAAGTAATTAAAGCAACAAACGACATAATCTTGATTTAATTTCCCCTGGAGAATGTGCTTTGGGGCACAACTAGAACAGCCGTGCTTAATGTATTAATGGTGGATTGGTCTTGGACCGACTAAAGACCTAGAAAACGACAGAGTGTTGCATTTGGAATTCAGATTAGGACTGCTTTAGGAATAGGAAATCTCTCTATTTTATTAGGAAGTATTAGGTGAGCACTGCCTGTCCTACAGGTTTTATTAAACCAGCTATGGGCTTTATTGTGCTGCCATCTAGTGCCAGTGACACACCGAGACTGAAGTGTACTTCTTGGTAACGAACAAAAATGGGATACAGATGAATGAAATTCTGTATTAAAATTTTATTGCACTTGTATAAACACAGTGATGACCCCTTGATATAGTATTTTAAAAAATTAAATTAAATCAAGACTGAATTAAACAAACACAAAAACAGTTGGAACTGGGATTCATCAAGATGCTCATCTCCGAAAAAAAACATAAACATTGTGATTGGTTAGCAGGTCCATTTGCATATTGGTGGCCAGTATTTTAACAGATAACGATTGTGAAGGGTCCTTACAAATAGTACGTGCAATTTTCTTCCTATAAGAGCTGTCACTTTGCTGAACAAGGCTGAAGCGTGAGGTTTCAAGTCTGATAGCAAATAGCTTCTGACTAAAGTACATCTGACCAGTGTGACTAAGACTGACAGCTAGCTTTTTCCCAAGGCTTTGCCATTCTTATCAACCCATGGACATTTATTACAGCCATTTTGCTAAACTATTTAAATAGAAATATACATTTCATCACATGAAATGCAGAGGGAAAACATTTGCATGTAACTGGTTGCATAAACAATTACATTTGACCTTCAATTATTCTCAGCTCTGTATTGACAGGATCAATTCTGCATCTCTGGCTTTCCCATGTTTTTCAATGTTAGGACAAAATGCACGACAACTTTTCATCAAGTTCCAATCAAAATAAAACATCCCCCTGCCGACAAATCATACAGGTGGTATTGATTGAAAATTTCCAGCTATGAAAAACAATTCATTTCCAATTACACATGAGATATTACTGCCAATGACAATGGTAACAACGTTCCTCGTTTCATGAAAAACAATGATTGCAGGCCACCAGAGCACAGTTTATTTGCTGTATGGATAGCAGCCCTGGAATACAGGCAGCTCCTTGACTTTTTTCTCAGAAGGCTGCATGTTCTATACTGTTCCAGATCACACTTGAGTCTTGGGTTGATGCAAGACAAAGTCCCAAAATGAAAGATACCACAGGTGATAACAGTCTAGGCCATAACACATCTAATGTAAACACTTTGGTTACAAATTCTAATGTATAAAAAATGGAATAGCATTTATGGATCTGTGCATCTTTACACAATTTCCATTTCATCAGCTCCACTGACTATATAGAATCATTTGGTAGTTTACAGTTACAGACTGTAGTCTGTCCATTTCCATGCACTATTTGTTAGCCCCTTTACACTGTTTATCAGTGGGCAGGAGCATCAAAGTCAGTAGGAATTATTTATGTGGTTGTTCGTGACACTGGGCATGTGTGTGAGTGTGTGTGTGTGTGTGTTGAACAGAGAGGCTTTTAAACACCTCAGAGGCTCCTGACCGCCTGATCAATGATGTAAATTGGGCATTATTTATGTAGAGGCTCATTCTCAGGCTGATAGTGACACTGAGTGTCCAACAAGTCAAATAAATCAATTCAACAGGATCTGGTGGTCAGAACATGGCCACTAATAAAGGATTTAGGAATAATTTACACAAACTGTACATCAACAGACAAGATGTATCACTTAACTTCACATCTGCTAGTTAAAATTTACATCTGCAGGATATTTTCAACAGAGGGGAAATTTTCACTCTAGATCAAATCTGCAGACAAGCTTCCAGAATGTTTTTAAAGCTTAGAACTCAGAGTGTTTTGGTAAACTCCGATTTCAACAAATATAAATGGTGTAAATCAGTCAAAACAAGGTGTTCGCTCTTCTACACACTCGCGGAAGGCAGCTCTTCCTTAGCCGCTCTCCGGATGCTAGCATCTGAAACTGCAGAATTACTGAGTGTGCATGGTCAGTGAAGCTGATAAAATGAACAGTGTGTGTGCAGGTACAAGTTAGGTGCACATAATAAAGCCAGCAGTGAGTGTATATTTCTCCAAAACCATCATTAAGGAAGCTGCAACTTTGACTTAGAAGCTAGTAAGCATTGCTAGCTCATTAGTTCTACGGCTAAACACCAGACAAAATATCGAACCATGATAGAACAAATATGTCCCGTAATTCAATTTGGTGCCGATCAGCACACAAAGTCCCAGTATCAGACACTGTGGCAGATTTCAAATCATTCTGGGGCATTACACAGATAAGTTGGAGATGCTAGTTAGATAAGTGTTATTTACCAAAGGGAATGGTTCTGTTCGGTGGACTCCATGGGGGAGGGGGCTCCTCCTGAACAATGGCCTTGATCTTCTTCTCTTGTCTGTCTCTTATCTGTTGAAACTCCTTCCTTTTCTGAGAAAGCAGAGTCTAATGTGAATGAACTAGAGTGAATGAAGAGACACTTTCAACCATCAAACACCAGTATGGCACAGTGATCATGCATATTTGTCCGATCAGTGTACTTTGACCTTTATAAGTCAACGGAGTACACAAAGACACTAAAGGAACAATTCATACAACAATAGAGTACAGACAATAAGAACTAAACACCATACTATTCTTATTTGGCATTTACAGTTATCCTGATTATTATTTTCTTTCAATCAAAAATCAAGTTCATACTTTACTGAATATCATTATAAATTAGATGAATGTCTGCAAGAAATCACGATGTGTGATAGTGTGGCTGCTGTAAAACTAGGATTTAGAGAGCCCCCCCCAAACTGCTAGTTATACATTAGCATCATTTAATTTACAATAATTTTGTTGCAGATATTAAATCTGGAAATATGTCAAGATACAGAAAGAAAAGTGTTTCTCATTCTCAGTTACTTTAAATACATTGAAAAAAAATATCCATTATAATGTAAACTTACATCAAGTGTATTGGGATGTGTTGTTCTTTCAGACCGGAATTCATTTGAATACTGAATATAATAAAGTTGTTCTGTTATCCAGTAAAATGCACATACCAGCCATTTTTCATACGTTTCCAAAGCAGTTTTCTCTCTTTCCTCCTTCTGGTATTGCTCCTCTATTTCCTTGATTCTTTCCTTCTTCCGTTCTACCTTTACCTTCTCTTGAACGGCATTCTTCTTCTTTTCACTCCTAGATAATTATGTAAAAGACAAACCATGTATTACTGTTTTTCAGCAACACTTTACTACCTCAGGAACTCATTGCCATGTTATGATTTGTCAAAATGTTAGTCTGACACAAAATCGAAATGACATTATAACATCCACCAAAATGACCTGATCAGCAGAGACATTTGAGTGTGCGATATCTGCACTGAAGCTATGAGGTTTATGTGGTATTGAGGACAATATATGGCCAAAATTACTGGGATGCCTGACCATTACACAAACATGACATTACGTTGGTTCTGTCCTTTGCAGATATAAGAGCTTCCGATCTTGGAAGACTTTTCACAAGACTTTCTCATTTCTGTGGGAATTTGCACTCATTAGTTCTGTAGAGCATTTATGAGGTCAGACACAGATGTTGGACAAGAAGACCTAGCTCGCAATCCCCGTACCACTTCAGCTGGATGGGCTTGAGGTCTTCCACACCAAATTCATTCAACCATGTCTTTATGGAGCTTGCTTTGTGCACTGGGGCACTGTCATGCTGGAATATAAAACGTTCTTCACCGGATGTAAGGTGTGTCCCAATATTTTTGTCAATATAGTATATCCATATATGTCATATGGCCCCAGAAACCACCTGAGGAAGTCTACTGGAAAGCTCCTCATAACTCAGCATGGTTTAATGCATCTGTGTTATGACCCAACTGCAAAAACTATGATAAGATTTTGCATGGGTGTAAACTTGAAGTTCATGTAGAACATGCTTTGGTTATCTTCTTGTACACCTACGGCATCTTCATTCATGAATTTTCTCACACATGGAACAGAAATGTTCAGGATACACTTCCAGATGGTTTAGTATTGCAATGAGCTGCTCAAGAAAAAATAGCTTTCATGCATAGGTTAATTAACAACAAACTACAGATGACACAAATAAATAAATAAATAAATAAATAAATAAATAAAATATATTAACCTGTTATTGTTCTGATATTTGCTGTTCTATTACCATGCTATTGTGCTGATATTTGCTGTTCTATTAAAATGTTATTGTGCTGATATTTGCGGTTATAGTAAAATGTTATTGTGCTGAAATTTGCTGTGCTGATATTTGCTGTTCTATTAACGTGTTATTGTGCTGATATTTGCGGTTATAGTAAAATGTTATTGTGCTGATATTTGCTGTTCTATTAAAATGTTATTGTGCTGATATTTGCTGTTCTATTAAAATGTTACTGTGCTGATATTTGCTGTTCTAGTACCATGTTATTGTGCTGATATTTGCTGTTCTATTAACGCGTTATTGTGCTGATATTTGCGGTTATACTAAAATGTTATTGTGCTGAAATTTGCTGTGCTGATATTATTTGTTCTATTAACATGTTATTGTGCTGATATTTGCTGTTCTAGTACCATGTTATTGTGCTGATATTATTTGTTCTATTAACGTGTTATTGTGCTAATATTTGCTGTTCTAGTACCATGTTATTGTGCAGATATTTGCTGTTCTATTTTGTGGTCCACTGCTATTTTTTCCACTAACATTTTATCTGATGCAGAAATTTTTAGACATAAAAGTTTATCTGGTTCAAAATGATACAAAGCTGCATTGCATGAACTATGTTTGCATCGAATTACAAGACTAATTAAGGATAACACTTCAAGCTTGTAGTGCTGGGTCCTTGTATATGTGTTATTTTTCTTGTGTAATTAAAAATGTTTTAAAAGAAAAGTATCAGAATAATTTTTTGGTTAATAGCTTTTCCCCCCACCATTTTATCTGATGCAGATACTTTTAGGTATGAACGATTATCTGCTTCGAAATTGTAGAACCACTGATTATTGAATTGATTGTGTTTGCATCGAATTACAAGACTCCTTCAGGGTTTATTACAGTCAACACTAGAGGCTTACATTTCCAACGCTTACAATAGCAGATATGTGTTTGTGGTTTGTACAAATAATAGTGTAATCAAATCACAATTGAGAAAATAGTGCCTGAATAAAAAAAAAGTCGTATGCATGCTGTCATGGAAAAATCAGCATTTATTCTTTTGTGATTCATTTATTCTTTTATTTGATTCATTTCTTCTGAATGATTCAGTTTTACTCTGTATCTATTTGATTCAGACTGTGATTTAAGTAGGTACACTGATTCTTTATTAGAACTAATCCTTAGATTAGGTGTGTTAGGGTAAAGACAAGTAAGTTTAAGTTTAAAGTACATATGGAAGATCATTTTTAAACAATACATTTGTATTATGAGTTGTTGACTTAAGAATAAGTGTACAAAGCTCATGGTCGTTCGAGGGCCACGTAGATTGGGTTGCCTAGCAACGAGGGTCTTGGGTCAGAATGTTCTTTGTTTTTTCCATAAACATAGAAATGTTTGGTCTGAGGAGACTGCGCAAGAGTCTCCTGTCCGAGGCCATTGGGTTGGTAAACCTTTGTATAAAAACCATGTGAAAATCGGGCAGACAGGACAGACAGCTGGCTTAGTGGGTTCTGTTTCTGTTCTGCCTCCTTCTGCAGTCGTATTGCAATTAAAATCTTTTTCTGAATCTTTTGAGCAAACAGGTACTCTGTTGTTCATTTCCGTGAATCTCTGCACCTGAGGGCGATTCTTTCCTGGCTATCAAGTGGCGAATTCCCTTGACACATGCAAAAATGATCGGATGCAAATTGAGATTTTGTTGTTTTCACATTCATCTCACCATTGAGTGAAGGTGGAGTTGCAATCTTTTTTCCTCTCCTCCTGCTCTTTCTCCTTTTTCTCTTTCAGCCGGTTCTCAGTCTGGACCTGCTTCCTGTGCTGCGCTCGTATGTGATTATCGTGTTCTTGTTTCCATTTCTCAAAAACCTGCTCCCAAAAAAAATGAAAAGCTTTGTCACACCGAAATTGCCTCCACTTGTCTGGTAAACCCCTTTTATTGCACCATGCATTTCAAATCATAGAAGTTTTGACTGGCTCGTTAAGGGCACATGGAAATATTTGCATATATGTTTTTATACAAACAAATGATTTTTTTTAAAGTAATCATTTATAAGAAAACAGTAATGCTCCAGAATTACTTATATGATTCCTCACACTTACGATTTACAGTACGTTCTAATGCTTATTGTCCTTTCCTGTAGTTTTACCATTTTGAACTGTGACATTGTTGACCCCTTTGAAGTCTACAGTTATCATAATGCAATAAGTGTTTGCAACCCAGATCTGCAATTTCTTATGGTGTGCTAAATCAGTCTCCTTCCCTGGAATAATTTTATATCTTTATTATATGTGCAATTGTTTATTATGTGCAAAAGTTTAATCATGTGCAATGTCACTATTTATGTTACTTATGCTACCATTTATGTGCAATAGTCTATCATGTGCAATAGCTTTGCTTATGTCATCATACTATGTAATAACAGACTTGGTATGGAGTGCAACTCTACTATTTGTGTTAACGGTAATTGTATTAATTTATCTATAGGGTTATCTCCATTTCTCTTCATGACCAGAGCTTTTTGTACATAGTCTGGAGAGTTTTATTTGTACTTCTACTTGACTATATTTTATAATGTCCTTGTCTTTTTGTCTCTGCGTGTCTGTGAAGCATAAGCAGTTTCCACCAGGATCTATACCGTTTGCTCATTCTAATTACTTTGCTGTCTATTCTGCTAAAAAATTCAGTGTCAACAAATGACAAAAACAGGTCAAAATGATTTTTTCTGAATAAAATATTGTCCCTTCTACATATAAACACAAATGTGGAATGAACTGAATGTGTAGGAGCTTTGCTTTAACATAATTTCTTTATTTGGTCCTCTAGGAGCATGAAGGTACCTATTTAAAAATTACACAAACTCTAAGGAATAAAATACTTGTTCTGCTGATTCTTTTTAACACTTACTCTTTTTGCAGTTTCCTTCCTCTCCTCCTTTTCCTCCTTTTCCTTCTCCTGCTTTCTCACCGCCTCCTGCTTTTCCCTGATCTTCATTTGAACGGTTTCATGTTTTTTTTCTTTCCAAGCTTCGTAAGACGCCTTAGCCTCTGCTTTCTTACTGATCTCCTCCTACAACAGAAAGGATCCTCTGTGACAGAAAACACTTTTCCTACAACATAGTAGCATATTTGAACTACTCAAGCCCAAAGACAGGAAGATGAGGCACAAAGTTTGGCTTTTGAACAGACAATAAGAATACTAATATATAAGTTACCTCTGCCTTTTTCTCTTCTTTCAGTTTTTCTTCTTGTTTTTTTACCCTCATTACTGCCTGCAGGTTCCCCTCTTTCTTCTTCAGCCAGTCCTGTTGGATGAAAAAGGTGTTGCACTTTATTACCATGGTTTCTTGTTTTTCATCTGCAGATACACTAAATCAGGGGTCCCAGACAACCAGGGTGAGGGACCAGTACCGGGTTGTATGGAAAAATAAATGCAAATTTTTATGTGATTTACATTACTTTTTAATTATTAAAAACACATTTACTGAATAAATATTAAACACCAAATGGAAAATAAATAATCTTCTCATTGCATTTATATTAATTTATATAATACATGTAATAATCAAATTATATTTTATGGACTATATTGAGTTTTATATGGAGATGGTCCCCCTTTTCAGCTGTAAATGCTTCCAATCTCCTTGGAGATTTTTAATTTTCGGTGAGAATTTATGCCCATTCATTCTGTAGAGCTGGTGTTGAATGAGAAGGCCTGGCTTTCAATTTTTATTCCCGTTCATCCCAAAAGTGCTGGATATGTTTGAGGTCTGGGCTCTGTGTGGACCATTGAAATGCAAATGTTCTTCCACAAACTGTTTCCACAAAGTTGGAAGCATGGCTGGTGTCCAAAGTATCCTTCACTAGAAGGATAAGGCCTAGTCCAAAACCTGGAAAATAGGTATGTCCCAATACGTTTGCCCATATGGTGTATAGTCCTTCATTACTGATCCTAATGGAGCTAAAACAGGCTCTTTGGAGGGATTCCATTGAAGAAACACTTTTGGTTCCCTACTGAATTTTTTAACGGCCCTTCAAATTTGCAATTTGTAAAGAAGCATTTTTGTAGAATAGAGAGAGCTGGGTTAAAGTTTATAGGGTCTATATATAAAGTAATGGTCTTTACTGGAACCACGTAAAGACGTTTTACGCATATACACAAACTAACCTTGTTTCCCTTTTTAGTTCATGTGCTTGTTATATTTAGGCCACCATCAACTTTAAGTAAAAACTTTACACTGGAATTCTACCTAATATAAATATAAATATTTTGTAAGATGAAAGGAGTTTTCCTTTGTCAGATTCTCAGTTCCTTGAAGAATAAAGTGTTCAGAATATTTTAGGCAAACCTGATAAACAGCAGCTCTCAGGGAATCAGCAGCATTCGGCGGTGTTGCTTGCGAAGCCATGTTCTGCTCCAACACCTTTAAAGTCCCCAGATATTTAGATTCCGTAGTGTAGGAACATGCGCCCTTGGACTTTCTGGAGCTTGCTGGCCGACAACTTTGTGGTCTGCAATCCAAGAATTTTGGAGATCATCAGAGTCTGAGGCATTTCACTCAGTGCTGAACTGTAACAGGCACACTCACCTGTCTTGGGATCTGATGGTACTTTGACTTTGCCGACTTGCTGTTACACGAGAGGCATCTTCTGAATCCCCCTGCTTGTGAAAGAAATGTAGGTTTAATTTTACACAAGACCATTTTGGATCTGCGTTAACCATATTGGAAACTAGGGATAAGCGAGTACAGCATTATCTGTATCTGTATCTGTATCTGTTAAACAGATGAATTATCTGTATCTGTATCTGTACTCGG
>JBBKCR010000080.1:4446859-4464512 GCA_037577295.1 Ladigesia roloffi | reverse complement strand
TGTTGCGCGAATACGTCACTCGTTTACACAGAGCACAGAGATTCCGGCGTTTGCGTATCCTAGCTCGAGACGGTCGTGTTGTGCCAAAAAGTGATCGTCTGCCAGAACTTGATTGCCGTCCGCGGGAGCTCGCTCAGCTGCTTAAAGCTGTAGCGCCTAGATTAACCTGCTTGATATCATTCAGGAGGGTTTTATTTGACACATTATACTGCAAACAGACCCTTATAACTGCTAAAATACATTGAAAAAGAATATTTACAATGATAATATGCGGTTTTCAAGCTGCCAAAAAGTGATTTAAATTTATAACTTGTGACTGTCACAGGTTATGAGCTGCAATCACTTTTTGACAGCTTGAAAACCGAATATCACCATTTAAAAAATTCCTTTTAAATGTATTTAGCAGTTATACGGGTCACATTTATCCCTCCTGAATGATATCTAGCAAGTTTGAAATAGAAACAGTATTGCAGTCACAAGTTATAAGCTGTAATTACTTTTTGGCAGCTTGAAAACCGCATATCACCATTTAAAAAATTCTGTTTAAATGTATTTCGCAGTTATACGGGTCGGTTTGCAGTAGAATGTGTCAAATATAACCCTCCTGAATGATATTTAGTAAATTAATTTAGTAAATAACGGGCCCAGCACTGACACGGGGCCCTGTTAGGGGCTAGTAATATTATCTTAATAAGGGGAAGTGAACGATATGAACATGTGGACATAGGGGAAGGCTACAATGCAAAAGATGGACTTCATTTCGGACTTTCTACTGGGACGAAATGTAATAACTGGACCTCGGTGACTTTTATTTGAATACCCCTGTTCTATGTCATACTATGTGGTTACCAACAAACAGCTGTCTATAAAAACAGGCAAAAGCATGGCCAAATGTTAGCCTTCTGCTACTGTACGGCTATTGTGTGTGTGTGTTTTTTTTTACAATGATGTGTTTCTAGATAATACTGGGTCATACAGTGTCAGAAAACACATTAACAAGGCTATGTGAGTTAACAGCTCAAGTTGGTGTTTATGGGCAGGGGCTTAGCACCAAATTCTGGGTCCTATGCACAAGCAGTGGTCAGGGACCCCTATAGGCTTGAGGTTCACAACATCCTACAACCTCAGGGGCCCCCCCCACTTGGGGCCCTGATAATTTAGTCCCACATTTCACCCTGTTTATAGGGTCCAAATATCCAATACTTCTTGGTTGTTAAAGTAAAGATATGGTCACACATGAAGAATGTGACATTCTTTCCCTGCATTTATCCCATTCACCAAGTGAAGCAGGGGGCAGCACAGCACGGGATGTGGTGATGGTACTAGTGTTGTTTTTGGCGGCCTGTTTTAATTTTACTTTTAGTCTAGTCTTTACATGAAGCTGTCATTTTAGTTTTTATTAGTCTTAGTAACGTCCAGACTCTTTTTCGTCTAGTCAAGTTTTAGTCGAATAAAATCTGAGCATTTTAGTTTCTGAGCATTTTTAGCATTTATTTTCTCTAGTTTTAATTGATGAAAACTGATTACATTTTAGTCTAGTTTTAGCATTTTTATTAATGCAAGTCAAAATAGTAAAAGTACTTTGCAGAAAAGACAAAATCCAACATTTCAGTCAAGCCTATTTCACAATTCGATTAAGGTTATCTGATTACCTTGTAGGCTCAAGAATACTGTACATCCATTCCAGACACGGAAGACACTCTGATTTGAATTTACCACATTTGTTTTGCTAACTATGTTAGAACTTAAATGTATGCACATTTTTTTTTAAAACAAATGAATAACATCTTATCACTAAAAAGTGCAAATACAATGTGTACAATGTGAAAATGTGTGTGTGTGTGTGTGTGTGTGTGTCTGTTGCCATTTGTAAAACTGGTAAAAGGCTTCACCTTCAATGTGTGGGCCTAAACTCAACTGAATTTTTTTTTCATTCGAAACAAATATTGTCTAAAATAGCGTTTCTCAAACTTATTTGTCCTGGGGACCTGTCATGTCAGGCTTTGGGGCTTCAGGGCCCTGCATAAAGGGAATCTTGAATCTTGAATCTTGAATCTTGAATCCTATGTGTGAGGGACCAAAATTTTGTCCACTCTAGATACATTTTATTCACATTAGAGCTTAGATAGGGCCCAAAAAATTCAACCAGACCTAAGCCCTACACATTAACTGTAATTTTCAGGCCGAGCCCCAATTTTACCCAAAATCTTTTTAAATTCGTGGGCCACAAGTTCTGAACTATGGGTGCGTTCCTAAACTGACACTCTGAGCTTCGAGGCCCTCGGAAATATTGGGCCGAGTTCGGGTTCCGGGTTCGGGCAGAGAATCTAAAGTCTTATTCACGGAGGCCTCTCAATGGACAAAAGTATTGGGACGTAACGTCCGGTCGAGCGTCCTTCACCTTTTTCTCCACTCCCTATCGCAAAGGAAATAATGTCTCGTCTCGTTTTAGTGAAGAGACATTTTAGCATAGTTTTTATCTTGTAAACCACATTTAGTCTCGTTCTTATTTGTCAACAAAATTGCATAATTTATTTTGTTTCGTTATCATCACGTGAAAAATGTTTGTTGTCGAAGATATTTCGACATAATTTTCGTTGACGAATGTAACAATAGATGGTACCTTATTCAATGGAAACTCAGTGGTCCCACTAGCAGTCCTGGGATTTAAACCCATAACCTTCTAAACACAGTGGCAACTCCCTAACCATCAGGCCACCAGACACTCCACACCAATGTCTTGTAGGACCACCCGAACAGGGACTTGAGCCCTAGTGATTATACTTATGGTAAAGGGGAATACAGAGTACATTCGATCCTTTTTTGAGTTGAAATTCACTCTCTCCTGATGTTTTATTGTTTAGGCTAACAGGTCTGTATCCCACCATCTGCGAGACAGCGCTATAAGCTACACATAATCGACCGCAGCCAGTATTTGACAACTTAAGTAGCTTGACTGAGAGCCTACAGCAAAAATGAAATAATTGACTCGCGAGCCCCCTTGGCTTTATCCATTGAACTGTGAACAAGCATTTGATCTGTTTCGTCCCACCTTCTTTTTTTCTCACTTTTGTCGAGTCTGCCAGGGGCTCCTGACCACCTCCGGCCTTTTCATACACTGAGAGTGAGCAGCTAGACGCCCTTTGGCTTTCCGCAAATCACTATCGGCGGTACACGTTACAAAAATCGCTCGCGGCCCGTGGCTTCCTACATGCGTTCCGTCTAGATTCAAATCGACCCGCTTCGCCAACGGCACAATTTAAAAAAGGAATAGAGGTCACTGGAACAATGGGAGAATTATTTCGAAGGCACACACACACAGGCACACACTCACACACACTCACATACACACACACATACACAAGACTAACTAATTAATAAACTGTCTCCTGCTTAGGAGCTCAGGGTCCTTCTCCCTCTTGTGAGAAATCTCTGCACTAATATTGCGCTGACACTTCAGCTGATCACGCTGTCGATGTTGTCAGGATAACACTCGTAGAGGAAATTTCCCAAAGGAGTAGAGATCAAATGATTGCTGGTTTTCAATAAAAAATATTTTCTGCATTTTTTATTGCATGGGACACAAGAGAAGCTCCATAATCTTCCCCAGGAGCTCCATCCACAAAAGCAGTTTAATAGGGGTTATGTGTGAGATATTAATGAGTAATTTAATTTCCCATGTCTAGGTATGACAGACACTAGATGGACAAATGTACTGGGACACACCTGTTAGGACCCGACCACTTACGTAAAGTAAAGGACAAACTTAATACTTCAGCATACCAAGACCCCATAGGAAAAAAACCTGCATGATTCATATAAAGCGGTCATATATCTTCCTTACTTAAACAGGTCAGAATATAATTCTATGTTTCATATAAGCCCAATACTTGTACTATGCAAAATCAGACCGATTATGGCCACTATCATACTAAAAAGCACACATACAACTTGTAGGGGAATTTTGGGTCATATATGAATACAGAATGAAGTCTTATACGAGTTTTACATGACAGTAGTGTACAAATATGTATGGTATTAGTAAAAAAAATAAAAGGAAATTACTAATATTCATATACAAATCATGTAAAGTTATTATACTGCATTGTATGCTAATCTAATTAAAGTCATAAAGGATTTATTTACATTTTGTTTATGTGTTTCATACAGATTTCATATTGTTTGAATAGGGAAATTGTGTGCCTGCTCTTCAAACGTTATATGTTTCCACCTAATTCCTTATATTACAGCAACTATATTACTACAAATCTACATATAATGATTATACATAATTTAAGTCAATATTAAGATATGTCAGCATATATTAATTATATATGATTTCAGTCAATGATTTATACAAATTAGCAGTTGAACACATTTCAGTCAGTTTGATGGCTGCACCAATGCTGGAGGAGGCCACTTTTTTAAAATGGTGTATTTGAAAGGAAAATTAACATGTAAAATATCTAACTATTGTGATAGTAGACACTCTAATAACTCATTTTGTAATCAAAATATGTGCTTGTGTGTATAGTTTAAATGTGTTTCATCTAAAAACCAGTGTACAGTGACTATAATTGACTACAGGCATAGGGCTCCACTTAGGACACGATAATAAGGGCATGAATTAAGTACAGCCTCTTACTGACTGGTAATCTGCTCTGTTTTATACACATCTCAAGAGATGTGGTAGACGCTTATATTAAATTAGCATTCTTTCACTAGGTTTTGCATCATAAAAACATATAATGCTTTAGTCATATGTAAGACATATATAACATATATGATTGAAAATCCATAAATATTATGTATTTTGCATATGCGGTTTTTGCAGCATATATGTGCCTTACAAAATTCTGTTGGAACATAGAAGAATCACAGGTGTTTTTAAATAAACTTTCCCATATGGGACATTTTGGACAACGTCATGCTTCCAACTTTGTGGACAACTTTGTGTTCCTTTGGGAGGAACCGTTTCTACTCCAGCATGACTGTGTCCCAGTGCACAAAGCAAGATCCATAAAGACATGGCTGAACGAGTAAGGTGTGGAACAACATGACTGCTCAACCCCATCCAGTATCTTTGGAATGAACTGGAACAGAGATTATAAGCCATTCAACATCAGCGCCTGAACTGAAATGCTCCACAGAATGAATGGACTCAAATTTCAAATCCAGAATCTTATTAAATGGTTTAAAAGGAGAGTGGAAGCTGTTATAGCTGCCACGGGGGGATCAACTCTATATTAAAATTTATATGTATGAATGTAATGTCATTGAAGTCCTTGCTGGTTTGTTTAAAGAGTGAAAAGTGAGTAGCCCAGATTGAGCCCAGACTGAAGCTCAGTTAAAATGAGCAGCCAGTCAGAGCAGATATCGTGTGAAACGGATAAGAGTAAGTCACAAAACTAGTGAGTTTAAATCGGGTAAACTTGTTTATTTGTGAGTACCTGAAGCGACAGAATCAGAACTGAACACACTACAGGGACCCTTGGTTCATGTTCACGTTGCGTTCACGGTTCAGCGCGCGCTCGTGGAACGCGATGCGAGAGAGACCACGCCCACTCGGCCTTAACGTGTTTTGATTGGTCGAACGGGCACGCGCAACGCCTTCTCCCTTCT
This sequence comes from Ladigesia roloffi, assembly GCA_037577295.1. Lineage (NCBI taxonomy): Eukaryota > Metazoa > Chordata > Actinopteri > Characiformes > Alestidae > Ladigesia > Ladigesia roloffi. The sequence continues at coordinate 4,458,890 of JBBKCR010000080.1, read as the reverse complement.
TTCTGGATCAGACAGTGTGCATTTACAGACACGGCTGTATTTACGCGTATGCGCGTGTTTGTGCGAATGTGTGTTTGTGTGTCTGAGTGTGTGTAAGGATGAGAGGGTCCATGCTAAGTTTGAAATTACCTCTCAGGCTCGTCTATCTTTCCTTAATGTCGTCCAGGTATGCCATCTCCAGCTGCATGGAGAGTTTTACGCACGCCGAGTAGAGACGTATTTTCTGTTTTGTGTTTGTTGTGTTTGTTTTGTTTTTTTTCGTCGCGTCGTTTCAATTCACCCCGGCTCTGAAGGATGTTTTGCGCCAAACTGAAGGACCTGAAGATCTCAGGCGAATGCCCCTTCTCGGTGGTCGTCAGAAACGACGAACCTGAGGGAGAAACGAAGAAACGGGAGAGAGATGCGCTACCCGTGTCCAAAGAAGTGCAGGGAAGCCTGGAGAGCTCCATGCCCAAACGCAAGACCAGTAGAAGCAAAGTTAACCTGCATTCACTGGGAGAAAGCGTTCGAAAAATCATATGCCCTGAGGTAATGCTCCTGTCAGTTTCATCCCGCCATTCTGGCTCTTCATAACGAGCATTTATTGGCACTCGAATCTGTTAATATCTGTTGTTATTCTTTGTTTGTTCGTTTTTTCCATCTTCAGTTTGAGATGCTGCAAAATGCCATGGTGAGAGTGATGAATCAAGAGTCAGACCTGACCTGGTAAGGCATCTAATGCATAATTATAATGTATTTAATATGTAATGCATCAGCAATGCATTAGCACTCATAGTTATCATGTCTTACTTACACAATATATGGGCACAAGTATTGGGACACCTGGCCATTCCACCAAAAGGGATTTTAAGGATATTTAATTTAAATGCAACAAGGGCAGCTTCTTTTCTTCTTGGAAGGTGTTTTTACAAGATTTTGGAGTTTCTGTGGGGATTTGTGGCTTTGGCTTACCCACTAGGGGCTCGGACATTGACTATGTAAAGCTGCTTTGTGACAACCTGATTGTAAAAAGCGTTATATATAGAAAATTGAACTGAGTTGAGTTAAATTAATTCTGTCAAGCGTTTATGATGTCAGACACTGATGTTGGATGAGAAGGCCTGGCTCACAATCTCCTTCCAGTCCATCCTGGAGATGTGGTTGAGGTCGGGGCTCTATGAGGGCCAGTCAAGTTCTTCCACACTGAAACTCACCGCATGTCTTTATGGAGCTTGCTCTGTGCACTGGACACAGTACTTCCAGAATAGAAAAGGTTCCTCCCCAAACTGTATCTCCAAAATTGGAAGCATGATGTTGTCCCTAAAGTCTGTTTTTGCTTCATTTTATACACTGGTAGCAATTATTGAGAAATTTGTCCCATAACTTTTGTCCAGATAGTGTATCTAGCTTAATATTTAGCACTGGCATTGTAAGTCAAGGTGTTTTTTTTTTTTTGCTTCCCACAGTGCCCTACGTGTAGCAAGCAGTTAATTTCATGCTGGGCTGTATTATTAAAATCCTTAGACATGTTGATTAAACCCACATCACCATCAGTAATTTACCACAGAAGCTGGAATTCAGATTTAAACAAGCTTTTCAGAGCTTTGCTCAGACTATTCGCTCTTTTCCAAACTCTTCGTGTGCTTGCGTGTCCTTGTTTTTCCCATTTGTTCTCTTGCTTAAATGCTGTAATGTGTATGTGTTTGTGTGTGTTTGCGTGTGTGTGCGTGTGAACAGCCCAGTAGGACGCAACGCAGATCTCTGTCAGATGTTGGAGAAACCTGAGCACCTACTAGACGTCATGAAGGCTTATTCACAGACGACAGGTATGTAAAACACCTCATTTATATCGTTTATGTTTGTCATCTACAGATGTACACATCTGAATGCAATTCACTCCCTAGTTCACACAGTAGAAATATGGTAGCAGGGCTGCAAACATAGTCCGTTTTGAAGTGGCTCCTCTTGTGATGTCACAAAAATTATTTAAATACATTCACCTATTCAGACTACAGGGTTTGGCCCCACCCATTCACTGTGAAGTTGCATTTTGAATGAGGCACAATTCAGAGCTGCCAATCAGAATCATTTATATATCTCAAATATTTATATCTCAGGGATTCTCGAGTTACAACACAGAGCCTTTCATTCGACAATGATATAACCCGAATTTTGGTCTTAGACTGAACATCAAACCATCAAACCATCTATAGTTCAAATAATGTCTCTGACTTCTGTATTATACGTAATAGAGCTCTGAAATATTGTATTTTTTCAGACTGAAAAGATGCATTTAAATATAGCATTTTCCTATGAAGTTTATGTTATATATTAGACAGTAAATAAACGAATCCTGTGTACGAATGTGTTCTCCCTCTCTTTTGCCTGGACTTAAATGTCAGTGTCTTACATGCATCTGTGTATTCCAGGTATTCACATGGACAAGCTGAAGATCCTGTTGGGATTTGAGGTTTTCAGAGACTGCTACAAGGACGACAGCCACATTCTGGGCGTGGTAGGGGGCGCTCTCCATGACTTCCTCAACAGTTTCAACGTCCTTTTAAAGCAGAGCACGCCCCCCACCGCCGAGGCTCGCCAGTACGTGAGCCAAGCCTCGGTCCTCTGTCTGGACAAAGACCCTGGACTGCTCACGGTCTACTATTTCAACCCTCACCCCACCGCCGAGCTGTTCTTCCCTGGGATCATCCAGGCGGCCGCCAGGTTCCTGTACAGCACGCAGGTGGAGGTCAGGATGGACTTTGCCGGGGCGAAGGACAGCGGCGCCCTCCAGGCCAGCCACCAGCCACATCTGCTGTACTCTGTAGCAGTCAGGGACGCTAAGAGCCTGACGCCGAGCCCCATGAGGACGCACTCGTCCGGGGACATCCCTCTCTCTCTGCTCTACACCACCTTTCCCTTCCACATTCTCTTGGATCAGGACATGGGGCTGCTGCAGATAGGGGACGGACTAAGGAAGCGCCTGGGGCGCAGCAGGGACGGCCAGAGGAGGCCGACGTTCCAGGAGCATTTTGCCATCGTCCTGCCCGAAATACGGACCAACTTCCAGGACATCCTGACCATGCTGAACACTCAGTTCATCCTGCGAGTGAAGCAGCAGCCGTCCAGCTCTGCGGCCAGCTCTGGCAAGGTAATCATGAATATTTCACTTTCTCATATCACGCAGGTGGGCTTCATGCTGTGGGTCAACTATCAAGAGGAAAAGAGCTTACCTGGATATTCCCCTCCCCCCACGAGCAATATTGGATTAGTTGCTTCGCTCAGCTCAGTTCAAAGAAAAGAACAATGCAGCTCGGAGACCTTCAATAGACCAGAGTGCTCCGCAGGCACATTTAGCACTTTCTCAGGAACGTGAGCTTTCATTGGTTATTGTCTCAATGTTATGTCAATGCCATGGAAAGAAAAGCTTACCATGATCTTTTTCACATTGCGTAACCTAGCTGTGCTTTGCAATCATGAAGGGGGGAAAAAACCCAGCTGAGACCTTCATTGTGCCGCACTGCTGGTATATTTTGACTGACATTGGAACGTCATTTCTATCTATGGCTGTTTTTTGTTTTTTTCTTGATCGCGCCCAGATCAAAGAGGCGGAAATATCAAAGGCTGTCCCGGATTTAGACATAGAAAGAGCTTCTGAGCAAATCACCAGGAGTCAGGGCTAATCAGTGCCGAGTAATTAGGAAGAATTTTTTTCCTGGTGCTCTTTTACATTGACGTGGGGACCAATTTCTTTAGCCTGAGAGGTTAGTGGGTTTGAGGATGGTTTGGTGTAGGCCAGTTGGTCCTGAATCAGCATAACAGAGGGACCTTCTAACAACAAGGTAATTTCTGTTCTGTTTAGGGAACCCACTCCCACGCAGGCAGCCAATCCGGAGCCAAATGTCATGTCATGCTGGAGCATCCACCTCTCATAGCATCAAATAATGAAATTTATCCTATTTATGGCTGCTGGCTAAGAAAAGCGTGGAAGCTTTTCCATACAACATGCAAATGAAGCTACAGAAAATGTCATTGTATTATGATCTAACATGTTTTTAATGAGGTGATTTCCTCCTTATTGACCATGAAGGCCCCAAATCTTCATGTTCTGTGTTTTTATCGTATCGTGTTTGTCAGATTGGGATAACTATATGTCATTCCCTCCCCTCTCAAGTCATTATACACCATCCGGTTATTTATTTCTTACCTAAACCCGGCAATATACTGGTTCTAGAGAGAGTGAGAGAGGAAGCAGAAAAGAAAGATAAAATCTCCACCAAGTACACTGCTGTCCTTCGGCTTTGTTGAACCACTATGCACTCAATAGGAGCTTGCATTAATCTTCGGTACACTTCTTAAATGTCACCTGAGTTTACACAGCAGGCCCCTTATAAGGTCACTGATCCCTATGGACTGGCTCCATAGGGGCTTCAGTGTTAACAAGAAGGGTTTTAGGCTAATACAGTTAACTAGGTTAATAGAATTTGAATTAAAAAGAGAGAAAATGGGATACATTTAAATTAGAGATCCCTGCAGCTAAAACAAAATGCCAACGAGTGGGTTTAGTGTGGCCTTTTATGTTTCCCATTAATGCAGAGGTTGCTTTAAAATGAGATTCTGGATGATTAAGACAAAGCTGAGGCTACTTTGAGTCCCACAGTCTGTAATAATGATGGAATGGTGATATACGCACCTTTATATTTACATCTCATTCCCATTCGGCTGTCCCACAGTAGTTCATTTTAATGATGTGCACTGTGGACAAAATATGAGACTGTGGCAATAGTGATGTGTCTTTGTAAAGATTGGACTGGACAAGAACAAGATCAGCCTGCATAATTTTGACCAAACCTCTTCGTTGGATCACATAATTGTATTGATTCATCAGACCACCCACACAACACTTCTTTGGAACATCTGAGATGCCCGCAGCACTTCAGCCTGCCACAGTCATGAAATTTCAGCGGAATAAATAACCCTATAAATATAAAACTGTCGGTATTTAGCAGTTCCCAGCTGATGACACTGAATAGCTACAGAAATATTACTCACCGCTGCCATCTGAAGGTGCGAACAAACATCAAGGAAACAAACATTACTCAGCGCTGCCCTCTAAAGGTGTTAGCAAACCTCAAATAAACAAACAGTAGTCACCACTCGCCTCTAAAGGTGTTGTAGTAGTTTGAACTTTTGTTGAAGCAAATGTTGCTGTTTACATATCTATTTAAAATATAGGAGGTTGACTCCACCCATGAGGTGTTTCAGGCCATACTGCCTTTACCATTTACCAGGTGCAATACAGGGCAGCCAACAGAGCTTATTTACAGATAGCAAGTTTGAAGGTACAGTTAAAGAAATCAAGCGAGGCTGGAATCTGGCCTTGTGAAAATAGGACTGTTTTTTATATAAGCTGCATGAACATAAGACGAACAACATATATTTATATATATATAAAACAAAGCTTTAGTAAAGGGGTCCTTAAATAAAATTGATCAGGCAATTATAAAATGATTTTGGATTTCAAGAAGTTTAATGAACTTAAAATGATAACAGCAATTGGTTTTTTGTACAGTACTGCAAAGGCCAAAAATAACAATGGAAAAAAAATATCATCCATGCCAACTCATGCTAAATGCCATTTCCCATTACAGCACATGGACCTGAAGGGCCAGATGATCTTCATGTCTGAGATGAATGCCATCCTGTTTCTTGGCTCACCATGCGTGGACAAGCTTGAGGAGCTGACGGGCCGAGGCCTCTACCTGTCTGATATTCCCATTCATAACGCTCTGAGGGATGTGGTGCTGGTGGGAGAGCAGGCCAAGGCCCAGGACGGCCTGAAGAAGCGCCTGGGCAAGGCCAAAGCAGCCCTGGAGCAAGCCCACCAAGCACTGGAGGAAGAGAAGCGAAGAACAGTGGAGCTCCTCTTCACCATCTTCCCTGGGAACGTGGCCCAGCGTCTGTGGCAAGGCCTTCCTGTCCAGGCCAAGAAATTTGAGGGAGTGACGGTGCTGTTCTCGGACATCGTGGGCTTCACAGCCATCTGCTCGCACTGCACGCCCATGCAGGTCGTCAACATGCTCAGTGAGTTGTACACCCGCTTCGATCATCACTGTGGTGAGCTGGATGTATACAAGGTAAGCTACAGTAGAGTTGACTTTTACAGCCATGGCTGCAAGCTTGTGCTTGATGGAGCTTATGTTATTCTTTATTCTTAAAGTGATGGTGTGGGCAAATTTTTTTTCCACAAATCCTCTACATCTAGCTGAACACACAAAACGTACTTTGTGTCAGAAGTTTCTGTAGTTTTGCAGCTCTGAGTATAATAAAGCAAACAAGAAATGGAAGCTTATGGGATGCTTGCGTGAAGCCTTTCAGGTGGTTGGTTAGTGTAGTGGATTACATTGTTGCCTTCCAAGCTGTAGGGTGGGGTTCAGTTCCCACACTGGGTTCTTCATCACGCTACACCAGTCAAGAATCCTAATGCAACATTCACCCACAGTAGCTTTGGATAAAAGTGTCCATTAATGATAATAATAAAACTTTATCAGGTCCTTAAGTCTTGCTTTTGTGATTTCCGACTCTTGAATGAACTTCTAAGTTCTAAGTTCTAAGACTAAAACAAAAAATAATCAAATGACAAAAATATAATGCTGGTCAGCAGTTTAAAACTTTAATTGCGATTTATCGCATTGTTCGACCAGAAATTCAATCATGAATTCAAAGAAGTGTATTCCGCACTTTTATTTTAAAAGTACTGCTATATGGACAAAAATGCAATAAGATTCGTTTTGCAAACACTTTTACCAGCTCAGTTGGTTCTTTAAAATCTCAACTTAAACATTAATGTAGTCATATAAAACTATTAAACCAAAAATACTGGCCCCTGCCAGGGGATGTTTGATTATAGAAAAACAAGTTATTCTCAGATTCCAGAGCCACGATCATAACATTATATCGGCACGTTCCAAACCAAAGCAAATTTACATTTATACATCTGTTTTCTTTTTTATTTGAACAGGTGCCAACAGAAACTTTTTCATCAGGGAAATCTTTTATCAGGGAGCAGCATAGACAGTTTAGGGGCAAGTGTGACTGTTAGAGTGAGATGAAGTGTTTGAAATCATAGTAATAAAAATGTTAAAGCGATAGTTCACCCAAATATGAAAGTTTGATGTTTATTTGCTTACCCCCAGGGCATCCAAGTCGAAGGTGACTTTTCTTTCTCAGCAGAACACAAACACAGATTATTAGCTTTAGCCGTAGCAGTCTGATAGCTATTTAATTGTCCAGATTACACCCTGTGGTCCATGAAGACACATTGATGTCTTAAGACGAAACGATCGGCTTTTGTGAGAAACTGAACAGTATTTATATAATTTTTTACCTCTGAAAGACGATCGTCTCGAGCTAGGATACGCAAACACTGGAATCGCTATGCTCTGTGTAAACTAGTAACGTATTCACGCAACAGATCACTTACGGCGTCTTTCAGAGGTAAAAAAATGATATAAATACTGTTCAGTTTCTCACAAAAACCGATCATTTCATGTCCTAAGGCATCAATGTGTCGTCACGAGCCACAGGGTGTAATCTGGACGTGTCTGGGCATGTTGTTTTTACTTTGAAAGGTCTGACGCCCATTCACTTCCATTAAATGACTACCAGACTGCTACGTTTAAAGCTAATAATCTGCGTTTGTGTTCTGCTGAGAATAAAAAGTCATCTTCGACTTGTATGCCCTGGGGGTAAGCAAATAAACATCAAATTTTCATTTTTGGGTGAATTATCGCTTTAATGCGTGATTGAAGGGATTAAGTAAATAAGGCATTAACACTACACTAATGGGTTAACTTGTCTAGCACTTCTAAAATGTGCCATAATCTAACATGTTTTAGTCAAAAAGCTAAATCTAAGACTAAATCTAAATCACTTGCCATAAGTGAGCACTGCTCTTCAGTGATGTTGCACCAACTAAAGTGGGGCCACTTTTTTTGGTTTAAAACTCGTAGGTCATGGAAACCCTTAGAAGAAAGGATGAATTCCATCAGAACTTGGGGAAAATGCTGATTTTATCAAGGGCACAGTGACCGTACAGTACAACAGCAGCATGTCAGCCATTGCGATTCTGATTTAATGTTACATCTTTGGTGGAGCATGAAGAGAACTGACCTAGTATGGTGATAAATATGAGATACTAGGACCATTACCTCTTGTAAAGTGTTAAAGCATTATATTCTCTATTGCACTGAACTGAATCCACAGAGCTCTGGCTGAATCTTAAGGCACAGGATGTAAAAATCCTCTCCCACAGTCATTTTTCTACCACAAACTAATGCACAGAATTAATTCTTCTCTCATGAGGCGATTTGCTTCATCTGGAACCATGAAGGCAGCATGGGATTTACTTTCTGCTCGTCCAGATTTATCTGTTTAATGATCTTGCGTTTATTTAATAGTGGCTGAAGTATCATAGTCACGAGCTGCAAGAGCGGAACTGATTTCTCTCAAATCAAACAGAGCCAGAATATCTCAAATAAAGCTGAGATAAGGCTCTGTTGATATTTAATATATGTGGATTGGTGAAGAAGTTTCATGTGTACTCAAGTCTTAAGGGATATTGTACAATCTGCCTTCCGCTCAAGATCTCATTCCAACAATGTAAAGAGAAAAAAGAAAAGGTCTGGCAAGCTCTTTCTCTCGCGGACCCTGCGCCGTTACGAACCCATGCGGCCTCTTTCCCCTTTATCTCGGCCAAGTGTTTCAGCAGGGACAGTCGTTCATCTGCGCGATCTTTTCGCCAACTCCTCGTAATCTGCGGGGAGGTTGGCTAATGTAATCACTGTCTCTGCGAAAGTAAAACATCTCATCCACGTTGGAGATGGATCTCTTGTAAAAGACGGCGGAGGAAGAGTTTAGTTTGGGACGCCGCTTTGCTTACATTCTTACTGAGCAGCTCTGTCCTAAAATAGGTCTCCCTCTCTTCTTAAACCTGGCAGCTCGGTCTGCCAGCTGCTCCTCTATGCGGGGGAACCAAAAAACGCGTAAATGCAAGCGATGGCAACGAGCACGGACCTGTTGTTTGAGCTGTGAAGATAAGGAATAGTGCTAATAAAAAAAAAAGAGTGATCTGGTAATAAAATCCATTGTTCTGCATGTGTGATATCACTGTATACTTTTCAAAAGTCAGCACTAATAAACAGGTTATGATTAAAATTCCTCCTTTAGATAAGTCTTGGTAAAATTGCCAGCATGTTCATTATGACAAAAAGGAGCAACGGCTTAAAAATGCACTTAGAAATGATTCTAATATTTTTCCTACCTCTTTGGAATCCCCCCGCATTCAAGAACATAGTCGATTCTTGACCATTTTAACTTTTAATCACTAAATAAAATATTTTAGCATGAAAACAGAAAGAAAATGGCATTTATTAGGTTCTAACAATTCATTTCTCCCCCAAGTAATGTTTGATAAAGGCAGAACCCAGTCACACCCCAGCACCTACTGTTTTAAAATGTACTTCTTTTCTTGGACAAACTAAAGATTCAAGATTCAAGCTGTATTTGTCACATACATAGTTATCTAGGACAGCATCTAGTGAAAATGTGATCTTGCCAGCTCCCAGAAAATAATGCTGGATAATTACACAAAAATATGTAAAAAAAAAAAAAAACAAGTAAAAAAAGTATAGTATATGGGGTGTGTTCAGGTTAAAACAGTCCCGACATATGACATTTAGCGACACTCATTCGGACGTTCCAGTTTACACAGTTAGCGTTGTACTTGCAGACTACATGGGTAACTCGCTGCAAGAGTGAGGGAGTTGACATAATTTTCCTTTCTCTGTTGCTTAGTTGTGCTTTTTTTATTTCACAGCTGTGTTAGGATCAGTAAGTGTATTAGGCTCGGGTGATTCGACTTGCACCAAAATTAGGGTTACAATATTGGAGTAGAAACGTAACTGCGCCGTAACCCGAGGACCCCCAGTAGTGCAAATACTGTTCAGTGAAAGTATGAAGTGACTGAGTGGTGCAGACTAGTTACTGATCATTATACCGACTGTTAAGGAAAATGAGCAGGTCCTGGTTTAGAAACCTGACAGCTTGGGGAAATAAACTTTTACTGAACCTCTCTGTTCTGACCAGCATGCAACGAAGACGCTTTCCTGATTAAAAGAAGCTGAACCGTCTATGATGATGAGAGGGGTCACAACTAGAGGTTGACCGATATGGGTTTTTCTGTTGCCGATGCCGATGCCGATATTTTGGAGTCAGGGTCACCCGATGGCCGATATATATTGCCGATATTTTTTGCCTAATAATCGAAAGTTTCCCCCTCTATTGGAGGTAAAATATTACACTAATAACACAAAGATAAATACATGAAATTTCTCAACTTGCCATTTATTGAATAATGACTTAAATATAAAAATAAACACAGCAGCATCAAAATATTTTGTGCAAGCAAGTAGCATGGGCCACGGCGTAGTGCACTTAGATATGGGCCGATGCCGATACATTAAAAAAAGCCAAATATCGGCCCGATATTTTGGTCAACCTCTAGTCACAAATTGTTCTTGCCTACACTGCTTGATGTAAAGTGTATAGTGACCATTTGTAAACATACCACTATGTCAACTGCCCAAGATTCTTTCACATTTAAGCCATTCACCAAGTGAAGCAGCAGGCAGCCTTGAGCCCCGAGAGCAATGTGTAGGGATGGAACCTTACTCAAAGTTACCTCAGAGGTGCCACTGGCAGTTTGGGATTTGAACCCACAACCTTCTGATCACAGGACCAACTCCCTAACCAACGGAAACCCCAGCTGTCCCAGCTGTAGGTAATAAAGTTAGTGAAAGATATTAATGACAAACTGTGTTTAAACATTGAGAAAGAGTCAAATACACATTCATTAGTTTGGCTGTAGTCTCGACTGTTGAACGACATTTAAGTGAAGAAACAATAGCCTTGGACAATAGTTCAGACCCATAAAGCTGATAAACAGAGAGAGCAGACTTTCTAATCACTTCAGAATCCTGAAACTGGTTTACAAGTCAGCTTAAGTTCAATTTAACTTAATGGAATGATCCCTTCTTTCAGGAAAGCAGCTACAAATAATACATCAATAAATTTCTCTTTTCTTTGCTGTGATTAAGCTAAACCCCAGACTCATCCATCCCCTTATCTGACTTAACATTATAGCACATCTGTATCTCTCTCTCTTTGAGATGCCAGTTTTAAAAATATAATATACTTTTGTTGTTTAGCTGCGCCAAAGTGTCTCTTCATTTTCGCTGACTAAAACGAGACGAGACGAGATGTTATGTATCTAGAGCGGACAAAAGTTTTGGGAAAGATTTTCCTCCTTCAAAATTGGCTGCGTCTTATATTTCGGAGCGTCTTATAGGCCAACAAATACGCTAATTACAGTAGTCAGAATGGATTAAAATGAGAGGGATTTTATTTCTTGTTCTTGTTTTGTATTTGTTTGCCACAAAAAGTAGCACGGCAGCGGACTGCCAAGAAAAAAACGACTAACAGACTAATGAAAATGTATTCGACCAAGCTTAAATTGACTAACGTTTAGTCGACTATTTGGGGGCAGCCCTAGTTTCTGTTCACTGTTAGTACAGTTTGTGACAGTGTGTGTGTGTGTGTGTGTGAGTGTAAAATGTTCAGGTTGCTATACTTTTCTGAACTATTGCAGTGTGAGCTGTGTAAAATGAGAAACGCCTCCCTGTGTGTTGTAAGCGCAGTAGTGAGTGTAGAGCAGCTTTTCTATTGTCTGTATTCCAGCAGCTTCACTCCTGATTCAGTTTCTCACATGCCCACACTTTGCTCTTAACATCACTGTTTTAATAGTTGCAGTTGTAAAAGAATCTTGTGTAGTGTAACATTTCCAATGTATAACAAAATTTTATCGGTATAATTGTTACATTTTCTCCAAACATTCTGTTTGGCATTTTGAATGAAGTGTGGCCAATACTGTATCAAACAACAGTGACATGCATATTTTACACACACACACACACACACACACACACACACACACACA
>JBBKCR010000080.1:4418132-4432703 GCA_037577295.1 Ladigesia roloffi | reverse complement strand
AGATGGTGTTTGTTCCTGCTAAAGAATCTCTTCCACCCAGCCGATTCATCCCTGGCTCAAAAGGGGGCTAATTCCCCGGCACACTTCATTTGAATGAAGTTGCTGTTCATTTGTGGAACTTTAATTTGGGGCATGAGTGTAAACTCCTTAATCTTAAATTTAAGGCGTTAATTCAGGAGAATGTATTAATTAAGAGGACAATTTGGAAAAGGAAAGCAACCTCAATCTTAGTGTAAATAAGGTTAAAATTGGGGTCATTTAAAGGGGTAACATTAAGGCATATGGTTTATTTGAATACTGATTCTTTGCATTTGAATATATGAACAGTTATACATTGTGAGTTGGGCAGGTGTTGTTATTGTTATAGAGGACGTCAGTAATTTTAGTCACATCCAATTCCAGCACATCCATCGTTTTTTATGGACTGCTCACTTAGTAAATCTCCCCACAGTGATTCTCAGCATTAAAATTGAACACAGAAGTAGGTGCCGGTAAATATTCAGTCATATTCCGGTTAAATCATGCTTAAATTAAATGTTTGGACAGGTTTTAGATTTGTGAGCAGCTGAAAGTGTAGCAGTACTGCATAAATCATCTGGCCTTGTTCTAAATGAAGTTGATCCCAGACATGTTTGAGGTGTTAAATCAGCTTCTTTAGCTTTCTAGATTAATGGGGCTAATGTAGCAGTATAATTATCCACAGTGATACACTGTGCGTTATTATAAGCACGAAACTTATTTGATTGTAAGGACCTGTATAAATATATACTGCTTTTCCAAAACTTTCCAAAATGTAATCGAATTGTATTGGAATTTGTAGAAATATAAGGCTATTAAGACACCATTCCAAACAGAGCCTTCCACAGTTCATTTGAATGCATTAATTGTGCTTGTCTGGGTTGAAGGCCCCTCTCTGGTAGAGTACCTGTTATAATTGGTACTTAAAAATAGCCCAAAAAGTTTTTGTTCCCACCATTTTTATTCATGTGTGTGCTGACGTCAAACACATATAGGCCTTGGTTATTTAAAAAATAGAGTAAAAACAATCTAAATATAAAAACAATTACTATTACATTACAAAAAGTGTAATGCATGTCTTCAGTTTTTCTCCTAAAATAACAATGAAGTGAAAACATCACACAAGCTTCATGTCTTTGACTTGGGACCTCAGGCTTCGTCCACAACGGGTCAGCTAGGTCAGCTGCATGTTTGGGTGTAATCAATAAACGTTGCATGCAACGTCAATTTCTGCTGAAATCCTCTTCTGCCTACGGAGCCATATTAGGAAGATTTTTAAAACAATAATGTCAAAGTTTTAACAAAGAATCAAATTTGCTTCCAGTTAGTTTATAACAACTTTTCACTGTAGAACTACAAATCAAGATGTCTGACATGTAATTAACGTAAATAACGAGATATTTTGGGGGGCAAAATGAGCACATATTACATAGACTATATGGACAAAAGTATTGGGACACATGACCATTACATTGCATTCAGATCCATAGATTTTAATATGGAGCTGGACCCATATTTGCAGCTATAACAGCTTCCACTCTTCTTGGAAGGCTTTGTACAAAAGTTTGGAGTTTCTGTGGAAATTTTGTACCCATTCATTTATTCTGTTAAGCAGGGGTCTCCAAACTGGTCCAGATAGGGACACTCTGGTTGCAGGTTTTTGTTCCAACCAAAAAGAAGCCAAACTGAGTCACTGAAAATCAAGACCAACTGATTACAGAGGTGGATTCAGGTGTGATTCCTGCTTGGTTGGAAAGAAAACCTGCACCCACAGTGGCACAGGGACCCCTGCTGTAGAGCATTTATGAGGTGAGGCACTGATGTTGGACGAGAATGTCTGGCTCGCAATATCCGTTTCAGTTCATCCCAGAGGTGTTGGATGGGGTTGAGGTAAGATGCTTATGGATATGTTGAAGGAGGACATGCAGGCTGTTAGTGTGAGAGAGAATTAAAAACAGAAGGAAATGGAGACGGTTGATCAGCATGATCAGCGACCTCTAATAAAATGGGAGCAGCTAAAATTAGAAGAAGAAAATCCAGACGACTGCTTACAGTGGGATGTTCTTCTCCAGAAAGTACACAAATTCTCACTGTAATTGATCAGCCAAAACATGCTAAATGCTAAATCTAAATGCTAAATCTAACCTTTGAAGTGTCTGCTTAAACTGTTTTCACTACACAATATAAGCATGTCCAAGTTTAGTTATACCGTTTGTCTACCATTCCAGAAACTACATATGTAAATACATGACTTGGCATAAAATTTTATGACTAGGCATAAAATTAATTCATAGGGTATAAACTTTTTCTTTGCTTTTTGGCTACATGGCTACATCACTTCATTCCAAGATTACAGATACATTATATGGACAAAAGTATTGGGACACACCTGTTCTTCAATGTTATGTGTTTAAATCCAATAATTGATCAGGCGTCCCAATTCCTTTGTCCATATTGTATATGACATGTATTGGAGTATTTAAGATATTAATAGAGAAAATAATACTCTTGTGATATTTTGCCAAACCTATGCTTGAAGTCAAACCAGAATTGCTTTTAAGAGCATTGTGTTTAGCATGTGTAAGAACGATTACAGAACATCACTCTAGTTCTTTTTCTCTATACCCCGCAATTACTAGGTCATTCAGCAAAAGAGCGAAGAGTGTGACCACATTAAGTTCCTGATTGAGGAGAAGGACTCAGGGGAGGAGGCGTTTTATGAGGACCTGGACGGCTTTGAGGAGAACGGCACTCAGGAGACCCGGATTAGCCCCTATACATTCTGCAAGGCCTTCCCTTTTCACCTCATGTTCGACAAGGACCTCATGCTCACTCAGTGCGGCAATGCCATCTTCAGAGTCCTGCCACAGGTGAACAATATTAATTATGTGTCATTTGTAAATTGTATAATTTCTAAGTTAAATATCACAATATACACTAGAGGGACAGAAGTATTGAGACCCCTGACTGTTACACAAACAGGGACTTTAGTGACATTGTATTCAAATACATTGTTTTTAAAATGAAGCTGGTGACCCCCTTTGCAGCTGGAAAAGCTTCCACACTTCTTTGAAGGCTTTCCACGAGTTTCCGGAATGTATCTTTGGGAAACACTCCAAATTTTACTATGTACTTGTATGCAATGTCATTGTCACTGTTGGTTGAATGTACAAGTGTCCCAATACTAGTGTATGTCTGTTAATGATGGTCCTTGCATTACAAATTCTAGCAGGTTAGTGTAGCATTTAATTATGTGGAAATCCGATTTAGGGAATCCAGGGAATATTTTTGTGTGAGCAGATTGAAGTTAATATCCTCATAGTTCCTTTGGTATTTACTTTATATTTTGTACATTGATGTAGATATTGTCAATGCATGTATGAAGAACCTATGGATAACAACAGAAACTGATGATGTTTCATTTTAGACATAATACCCACCCACAGGCCTTATAATGGTTTGCGACTTTGATAAAGGGACCATCATGTTGGCTTCTAGTAAAAAAAAGAGAACCTGGTTGTAAAAAGCGCTAGATAAATACTATCCAATTGAATATAGAATGCAGCAAAAGTAACTTACAACTAATTTTGGGAAAGGCGAGTATGTTGGAATAAGAAATGTAAGAAAGAGAAAATTATGAAACAGACGAGAAGAAGAAATCCAAATATGATGACAAAAGCACGGCCTGCTGATTCTCTCTTTCTGTGTGTGTGTGTGTGTGTGTGTGTGTGATTTCACAGCTCCAGCCTGGTGTGTGTAATCTGTCCTCTGTGTTCTCTTTGGTGCGGCCTCACATTGACTTCAGTTTCCATGGCATCCTGTCCCACATCAACACTGTGTTTGTGCTGCGAAGTAAGGTTAGCATACCCAGCTGTGTGATGGTCCACACCTGAGGAAACTAGTGATGAAGTTGTTTACTGTAGCTCAGCATGTGTTTTTCTAATAAAAAGCTCATCCTAATAAGACAATCTAGCAGTTATATCGTTTCGTGTGTTATCAGCATCATTATAGAGCTGATTTTAGGTAATTGTAGAGCTGATTTTACACCTAAACTGACCCACATTACCTAATATACCTTTATAACTTACCTTTATAACTAAAGTCATATCTTTAATTAATTTTATAAATGTAACAGGACCATTAGAATAACTTTTACTACTCCCACAACTGTTCATAGTTTTGGCATCAGCATTTTCAATAATAAAGAAACTAAATATATTATATTTATATTATATATATTATTAAATTATTAGTGCTGTAATTATATTAGTGCTGTAAAGCAATTAATTAAAACTAGTTAATCGCATATCTGGAAAGTTTTTAAATCACGATTAATCATGATTAAATGCATTGTTGAGTCAACCTAATAAATAATATATAATAAACACAATAAGTCATCAATTTTACAAAGAAGATTTTATTAGTTTTTTCCCAACCTTAAAACAAAATTTACATTTGAATAGAAAATGCATAACATCTTCAAACCTGAACCCCAGAACTCATGATCCAGAAGCAAGTATCCTGTCCACTGTGCTACCTCCATCCCAGAGTAATTGAATTCACTTTTGCAAAGCACACCTTACCCGTTTTTTGTCCTAAACGCCCTCTGGTAGCAATTTAAAGCGAAATTGTCCATTTAACAACGTGTGTTTACCTTCCATCGCTAGCAAGCGGGTCATTTCTTCTTAATAATGTGGTACTGCAATGCAGAGGGGCATTTAGTTTTCAAATTAATCGCACAATCTATTTATTTAAAGCATTATAGAAAATATGTTAAAGCAAATAGTTAACGTGATTAACAGCACTAATAAATATTGTAACCCCATGCTTATCACAGAGGTTATGGTCCAAGAGCTCTCTCATAGTGAATAACTGAATATCTGATGTGGTAAAATAAAGATATCTGCAGTTTCTGCAAACGATTATTAGTTCAACTGTCAGAAAAAATACACAAGAGACTAATGTTGCAACTGCTGAACCCCAATCAATTGGGGTTTTCTGTACAATTATATGCATATAGTTCGTTATTATAGATGTGCTTGAATACATTTCAAAATCAATATTTTAAAACGTGGTTTTACTAACTATATAGAAGGAACAACTGCAACCCTTATCCACTGTTTAGGTTTAGACAGGTTTTGTGGCTTGGAAAAGAGGTTTATAATATTTAATCTACACTATGGAGGTTAATCTGTTCAAGCTCAAGTTCAAGTTTATTTCTAGAGTACATTATCACACACAAAGGTCATTTAGTGTGCTTTACATAAAAAGAATACAAAATAAATGAAAGAATACATAGAATATAAATAAAAGAAATCTGAACATGCAAATGTTAAAAAAAGGCAGAGGAGAATAGTGTGGATTTTAAAGCTAGAATATAATGTTTTTTAATATGATAACTGGTTTTGACAGTAATCCACATCCACTGCAGCCTCTGCAGCCCAAAATGTCTAGTTAAAAAAAAACTCCAGATTGAACTTGGAAAGATATTCATAGAGTTTCTGAATGAGGCACGTCTGCTTGTGTATTTTGTGGATGTAGGAGGGCCTGCTGAATGTGGAGACTGCAGAATGCGAGGACGAACTGACGGGAACGGAAATTAGTTGCCTGAGGCTGAAAGGCCAGATGATTTCCCTCCCTGAGACTGAAAACATCCTCTTCCTGTGCTCACCCAGGTACTGAGCTCAATTTTTACTGAAATGTGTCAGAAATCAATCTGGGCTTCATGATGCTGAAAATACAGCCGATAGAGGAGCTAAAAATTCAGATCATTTTAGATTATTGAGTCTAGTTGCAGTTAAACTGTGCTGTGAAATGTTTGTCAGTTGTCAACTGACACGTTTCTTACAGAAACTCATTACAGAATAATGAGTCATTTTATAGACAGTTCTCTGGTAAGCATGAAAGTATTATGATCCTTATTTAGACCTGTCTGCTCTTTTTTGTACAAAATAGGCTATTTATAAATATTGGCTGCATATCAGTTAAACAATATCAAACATTACACTGTACAGTTTGGTGAGGGACTCATTTGTTTGACATAAAGGATTAAAATAATTCTCGTCACCTGAGACGAAATCAATTTAAATCATTTAATTTCAAAGAGCCTCAGTCTTCTAACTACAATAACTTGTATATTATCACTGCCATGAAAAAAATCTCAGAAACTATAGCTTCACACCTATAGCTTATTAATCCCAGTGTAAATTGCTTATGTAATGACTGTAAAGACTTATAGAGACAAGAACAATATAAAATAGAAATTCTAAATAAAATGTAATGAAAAAATCTCAATATGAAAAGCCATAAGCAGAAATGCTGGATATAAATACTGTAGATATATAACACAGTTGAGTGAAACCTGCCAACACAAATGGAAGTTTGGAGTAATTAATTACAGTTAGTAGAGAATCAAAAATAATATTAAGTAATAAAACAATTATATTGACATAAGTAGGTATATGGCACATGAAGACTGTTGCAGGTCAGATATTGCACGTTTATTCCAAGTAAATTGGAACCATCTCTATTGGTCCATTCACCATAAAATTTTCACAGCATAAATGACAGAAGGCAAAACTAAATAGAATCTTAAAATTCTACTGTGGTAGCAAAGATATCAGTCTCAGTAGATAAAGAATAAAGAAATTCATAATTGTATGTCTCACATGTTTGTTTTTACTTTTATTTATAGGATGAGTTAATTCTCCATGTGTAGGAATACAGGCACTGTGGAGTTACTTTTGGAACCAAATCCTATTTTACATATCCTTAAATGCCTCAAAATGAACTAGAAAAAACTAATATACCAACAATATCTTCTTTACAGGAGCAAAAGAAATGCATTTTCTAAGCAATTTGGGCTACAAATGTTAGTCGATTCCTCCTTAATGTGCGAATGTTGGAGCTATACAAAGATTCTGATACAACCGCGATATTTTTTAGTGGTTTGAGTGAAAGAACCTGCTGCGCTGTTTTCAGGTTTAACGATGGTAGAAGCTCTGGTTTAATATAGTAAATTGAATCAGAGTAGAGAGCTGGTAGGAGAATCATAGTCATATTCTACCTCTTTCAGGGAGTTTCTCATTTTAGTGTGTGTGTGTGTGTGTGTGTGTGTGTGTGTGTGTGTGTGTGCTGATACCTCATAGCCAACTGGATGAGGTGTGTGTACCTAAAGCTGGAGGACAATAACTTTAACAGTGGCTTCACATTGTATTGCAGCTGGAGATCCAGCTAGTCAGAATAATCTGATTGCTTCTCTATGGCTCAGTTTTTAAGAGGCAGATTAGGACCCCACAAAGAACCCTTCTTTTGAACTATTTCGTGATGGAAACCAAAATAACCTGCATGCAGTAGATTGCTATGACGAATCCTTTTGGAGACATTTTTAGAGGTTTGGAGCACGATGAAGAGCTAGAAAACCTAAGATAAAGATATGGCCATGCTGTACAGCCACTGGCTTTGTGGACGGAGACAACCTTGAGTCTAAATAAACACAAATTTCTATAGTGTACAAAATTACCTGAAGTGGGATCGATGCATTCTTTATGTTAGAGACCTGAAGCAGCCTTTAATAACAGACACCAGCCTAAAAAGTTGATCCGTATGACTGTTTAAATCTGTAGACTCTTAACTGCCTGGTACACTGTATTGACAGAAATATTGGGATGCCTTTACACCAACAGGATGATATTGCATTCAAATACATAGAGTTTAATTTGGAGTTGATTCCCCTTAGCAGTTCTAACAGCTCTATTCTTCTTGGAAAGCTTTTTGCAAGCTTCTGAAGTGTTGGTTGGTGTATGTGCCCATCATTTTTGTAGAGCTTTTATGAGATCCAGCACTGATCTGTCTTGCAGGCCTGATCTCTGTTCCAGTTTATCCTGAAGGTGTTGAATGGGATTGAGGTCAGGGCTCTGTGTGCGCAAGTCAAGTTCTTCCACACTGAACTCATCCAACCATGTCTGTATGGAGATGGCTTTGTGCACTGGGGCACAGTGATGCTGGAACAGAAAAGGTTCTTTCACAGACTGGGTTCACTAAGTTGAAGCATGGTGTTGTCCAAAATGCCTTTGTATGCTGAAACATAAAGATTGCCCTTCACTGGAAGAAAGAGCTTAGGTCAAACACTAAAAAATAACTTTGTCCAAACAGTGTATGCATTTTAATTGTCTTGATGCAACTGCTAGTGACTGTGACCAAACACAATTATTCTCAACTCCCACACTCACCCCTCTGAATGGGTTAGATGAGTTGGTTTCTGCCTGATTCAACCAAAGAAGAGCCAAAAGTACTAATCTAATAGAACAGTGTTTTTTCAATACAGTTCCCCTATTTTGTCTACATTCTCCGTCTGTCCCTACATGTTGTGATTTGGAGAGGAATAAAAATGTCCTGACAATATTAAAGAAACCAGAGACAAAGCCTAGGATATTAAACACATTGAGTTAATTTTATCCATCCAGTCATTGTGTTATGTTATCATCAAGCTAGCATTAACTTTTATACTTTAAATATAAAAGACATTCAGGGAATATCTGAAATTCTGCCTTTGGCCATTACTGGAGCAGTTGGTGGCCTAGTGGATACGGATTGGTCCTGCGATCATAAGGTTATGGGTTTGAATCCCAAGACTGCTAGTGGTACCACTGAAGTGACCTAGAGCACATGGTGTTACCACAGTAGCTGTCTGACCAGGGTGGTTTAACGAGGGCAGAATATACAGCTCTTGAAAAAAATAACCACATTTTTGAAGTAGTTTCTGTATTATTTTGATTTACAGATTCTACGCCAGTTACAGATTCTACGCTATCAAATCAATCCAGTTCAAAATAAATCAGTTGAATAGAACATTTAAAATTAACCTGTTATTAAGAACTAATTCTGTGAAATGAGCCATAAATGCCAGCCTTGACAGGAAAATGCCCTTTAAATGACATTTAAACCACCAAACAATAGCAAAAATTTGTGAAAACTCCATTTACACCACTAGCTGAGAATGAATGCTCATAAATGATTTCTGTTGGAAAGCTAGTTTCTCTGAAATAATGTATAGATTAATCAATAAATGTACACATTTGATGGACTGAACAATCCACACTTGACGTATACGTCCCCTGCAACTGCCCTGTTAGAAAAAGCTACGTGTCAAAATACTGTACACTGCTACAGATAATTAGAACAAAACAGTGGAATATTATGCTGACCTTAAAGGAAGTTCAGTTCACTGTGCTGCGTTTCTGTTTGCATAAATGTAGTAGCTACCACTGACCTTAATCACATTTTTGCTCATCCGCACTTTTCAGTGTAATGAATTTGGACGACTTGACGCGGAGGGGCCTGTACCTGAGTGACATCCCACTTCATGATGCCACACGTGACCTGGTGCTGCTGGGAGAGCAGTTTAGAGAGGAGTACAAACTCACGCAGGAGCTGGAGATACTCACCGACCGCCTGCAGCACACACTCCGAGCCCTCGAAGACGAGAAGAAAAAGACTGACAGGCCAGTCCTCCTGCATCCCACAGCGCTGCCTGTCACATAACATAGTGTCTTGCTACTCAGTTACTGTTAATCATAGCACTCCAGAAAATGTGGGTTACTTTGAATAGGTTGCAATTCATTAGATTAGACAGTTGCACTTTATGTACCATTAGTCCAAACAACCCTCTGTTGCTTCAGGGAACCTATCCCTGTAATTAATGATTATGAGTCGCTCTGGATAAGGATATCTGCCAAATGTACAATTGATCAACCAAAACCGATGGCTAGATAATTCACAAAAATTAAAGAGAAGTTCAATGCAAGCCAATGGAATCTGGCCCAAATGCTAGGTTGTAGCAACTCAGGTTAATTACGAGTTGAAGTTTAATTAGTCATTTATGATTTAATTAACAAACCAGTGTTATATATTTTACCAAAATAAAAGACTAAGCCCTAATTTAACTTTAGGTTATAGATTATTTTTAAGGCATGCTAATCGCTTCCATCTGAACTGCTGCTTCTGAGCAAAAGCTAATTAGCTAGTTAGCATGACAGACTTCAAAGTGAACTCAAAAGTCACAAGGATGTTATTCTTCACAATTCTGTTCACTTTGTCTTTGTCTTATTTTTTTCCAAGGTTAAACAACTGCTTTGCCTTCTCAAACACTTAGCTTAAGTAGCTAGCTAGCAAGAGTGTCAAACACAGAACATCCATGAACTTCCTGACAAGAAATATTTACAAGAACTGTCTGAAGATAAAGGTACTCTAGAGGAAGCCTGAGTAGACCATAAAAATAGCCCTAATCTGACAGAAACCAACCTTTCTGCTGCTCATTTTGCTACGTGACAGTCCCTGAATGAAGAGGAACAAAAATCAGGGACATGTTATTCTGCTCTTTTTAATACAGACTCTGTCATTTAGGGCTTAGCAGCAAGGTGAGGGTTTTCTTGCGTCCGTCATCTGGGTGAATACTTACCGTTATTCCAGTGTGACACTTCAACAACGAGTAAAATTATCTCTCTATGAGTCGAAGTCAAAACATAACCGCTAAAGAATGTTGGCTGAATGTAAATGTTTCATCATGGTGGTTAAGTGGAATAGAAAGCGCATTTAGACTTATGGTGTTTAAAGTATTCAAGAGTGTGATAAATGTACATAAACACAAAGAAGGATGTTAATACTTTTGGGACAGGTTTAACATGTGAATGAACATGGATGCAGTTTATTGCAACCTTCAGGTTGCTGTGTGCGTAGGCTTGCATAATTTACATCCTTGTTTGGAGCAAGTGATAATATGCTGCTTTCTATTTGTTTGATGAGTTTGTTTTAACGGACATTGATTAGGCCAAATCTTACATCACTTGCCAAATATTTTCTTCTGAAATCAGTCCAAGAGCTTCTAGTATAAGTAATGAAAAAACTATTATATAAGCATCTGGAAAGCCACATGCCCTTTCCTTCTTAAATTTATATCCAGCCATGCATTTTTAGTTTTTACTCTTGGAATCTTAGTGTGATTTTTATACTTTTACTGCAGTTTTGTCAGAGGTATGGAGTCTAAACCTTCAGCCAACACCACATTTGTGTTAGAAGAGCTAATTTGAACTGGGATGATGTGGTAACCATACCGTACTTTACATTTTTTCCATGCTTTTCTCTTTTTCTACATTGAAACAGACAGAACTATGGAAATCTGAATGTAAATGTAATTCAGAATGAAGTCATATGCAGAAGTGTCAAAGACCCTAGTAAAGCGGAGTTATGTTAATCTTTCCCAGAGAAAATAACTACACATTCTTTACATAAGAGTCGACCCTTCTGAGTTGGTCAGTTATTTGTAATACATCATGTTGCAGAGAAATTAGCAGAAACATTGACCATTTCTGCTCAAATAAACATTTATTTTTCTGAGAAGCATGTTTGCCAATAGACCCCCAAAGACAACCCATATCGTGGGCATGTGGCAAACCTACTGTTTTCTATCCAAGATGGCCGTTCTTTCTGAAAATAAGCCTCTGCAGGGAGCCAGGCTGCATCAGCATGCGCCTGTTTGTGTGTCTTTGTGTCGGTTAAATCTGATGGATAGCTCAGTATTTCACACTATGCTGTATGTCTAAGTCCAGACGGCAAACACTGACAGATGTTGGGAGCCTTGAGTGCCGCATCGCTGCTCCACGAAGGGGAAAAAAAAAGTTAAATCCACAGCAGCCCTGCCGTGGATTTAGCGGCATCAGTGCCGCAAGCACTGTCAGCTCAAATTCACCCAGAGCTGCGGAAAGGCCACAGCAGAACAAAAAGACGAGCATGGGATGCTTGCGCACTCTCTCAAACATCTTTTAGGGATTTTAGGTTACATGTTTTTTCTAGTTTGATGAGTTGTCTGTTAACTGATCCTAAAAATCAAAAGACACCCCGATAAGTTTAAACGCTGAAAACCTTAGAAGTCACCAATATTATCAGCAAGATTAATTTGTTGTGACTCATTACCTCATCGCTCATTATAACAAGCTTGCATGTAATTCATCTTCATATAATTGTTCATTAATGTCCATGAGATACCCTTTATTATAGGGCTGTAACAATTCGACAATTAACAATGCCATCTTGAGCATCCTCAAACAGAGCCTGAAAATCTGCTTAATATTAATATGCCAGTGTTTCCATCTTTAGTGTATTAGAACAATCGATGTGTCAAAAGTACAATATCTAAAAATGCGGTAGCTGAAAAGACATACATGTTTATGAGGAGCATGCATTTCTCCCCGGATCTCTAATTAGAGTTAACAGGAAACAATATAATATGTTCAGAGGAGGGAAAGTCTGCATTCATTGTGTGCATGCTTAATTTCTGTTATACTTTGTGCCATGTAATCAGCGTTGAAAGAGAACACCTCTAATTATAAATGTAAAGATGTACATAAGATGTAAAGATGGAAGGACATAACAACATAGTAACTTATATTATTTACCAAGTCAGTTTTTTTTTACAGTGGTCATTTAATGCCTTTAAATGCACCCTCACAAAATGGTAAGATATCAAAAAGTCACAGATACACAGAAGCTGTTTTTTAAGTGGTGCTGACAGGAACCAGGGGTCACAATGCCTACAATACAGTAAAACGTTTTATATATCAGAAAATGAACAGTGAGTCTGCATGTAATTTGAGCTCATGGTCATAATAATATAACGGTAATGTGGTAAATGTTCTTTTTGGCTGTACTTTTGTAGCTTTGGACAAAATTGGCGTAAGTATTTGTCTTAGGGAACATATTTATAAGCGATTTAGGATCTATAGTTCACCTGATGTGTATTTGGACTGGGTGAAGAAACACACAGGCAACACAGAAAAGACCCTCGGCCTCCTTCTCACACTGCTTACTAATGTACAACTCTGTCACCCACATTTAACAATGAACCACTCTGAAATTTAGTAAAAAAATCAATAGATCAAGGCCTTGAAAGCTTTTTTGAAATAAACATGTCAAAGGACATGGGAAAAAGCTCAGATTTCTCCATTGTGCGATAAAAACAATTATGGGTCTTTATACATTGTTTAAGTCTAACATGGCTGAACATGCCACATCCCACTGTCTGCATGGTGTCTCTCGCCATCTGTGCATCCTTGTTCCATGCACCACTTGCCTCAAAAAAGTGTGACTATGCATGCATGAGTGATTAAAGTAGAATAAGTCAGGATAAACAGTACCAAGCTTGAGGAAAACTAACATCAAGCGAACAGTATTATAATATGTATCTTTTAAAGTGAGCTGGCAAAACTTGGCCTGAAAAGTCATTTAAAACTTGTGATGGCTATAATACTAGGACAGCTGTGACTAGTCGTCAAATTATAGACTGTATTAGTGAAGTCATTAAATATTTACATTGCTGGAAATGGGGAGCCTTCACATAAAATGAATTTAACATGATGTTATTGCTACTCTAGCCATAGCCATCAGCAAAACAGATGGAGCACCATAAGCTCAGAACAACTGGCATCGAAGGCACCGTGAGTGCCGGCTAATTTGTTTTTACTCTCCGAATGAAGGTGCTGCAATTACCTGGGCGAATGACTCAAATATATTTGTGGGTGTCTTCTTTCGCGTTGTGAATGGCAACCAGACAGCGTAATTACATCTGACGACACACAATGGCGTGACAGGAAAAATAGAAACACCACCGTTCCCTGAAGCAGGCTGCACGCCATTTGGTCCAGAGCATGCCCCCTGAGAGAACTTTTTTTTTTATGTGCCTTCTCTGCAGTTTGTATTTGCAGAGCATCACACAGTTTGTTGTTTCCTGGAGACCTGCAAGCATGTTAACCAGTGATAACAGCACAAAAAAAACTACATAGCGGCTTCTGCTACACAGCCTGGCTTATCTGTGCTAGCAGCTTTTCTGGACCGCATACATTTCCTGGCAAATTCCAAGACGAAAATGTAACTTCCAGCAACAGCAAGCTAGTCTTGAATGTATGCAGGAGGCATGCATACCAGAGGCAGACCCATGAACCTCCTGGTACGTGTTTGAACCTCTGTAATCCGTGTTATCACCAGGATCAAATGCATGGTTTAGTTCACTGTTAATGGTATCGTACTCATAGCTCAAGCTAAGAATTCTGTCAGAAGTACTCAGTTTAACTGTTAATACATAGAAAAGGAAACATGTTTTAACTTGAATTAATTCCATTGCCATTATTATAGGAGTTTGTAAAGTTAACTAAATGTAAATAGAATTGATTGTATAACTGTAATGATGTTATACACCCTTCTACACAAAGTCTTCTTTACAAAGTTACAAAATCTGAATTCCAAATAAGTATGATGAGTAAATACACAGAAAAATAATACACAGAAAAATAAGAGCATCCCTTCTTTGAGACTATAATTAAAGTTGTTTCAGGTGTCAGCTTTTTTATTCATATGACTAAATTACATTAAATCTGCAGGATTAAAGCCGTCAATATTGATTAAATTAATAATTGAGCAATTATTGAGAAAGTCATTTTTTCACTTCTATTAAGTCATTTGATTTTGAATGGCAAACAATAAAATAGGCTTATCCAAGTGTTA
>JBBKCR010000080.1:4392227-4410180 GCA_037577295.1 Ladigesia roloffi | reverse complement strand
TAGATAGATAGATAGATAGATAGATAGATAGATAGATAGATAGATAGATAGATAGATAGATGGATGGATAGATAGATAGATAGATGGATAGATGGATGGATGGATGGAGAAATATATAGAACTATTTGTTCTGATTAAAAATGACTATAAATGCTTAAATAACTTTAGCAACATTCTGTAATGACACATTCACTGACAAGTAGAAAGAATGCCTCTCAAACATAGTGCATTATATAGGAATGAACAGACACAAATAGTGCATAAAATGTCTAACAATGAGCAATTAATGATCCAGTCATATATGCATAATCTCAATGTATCCCAATCATCACTACCAATATTTGGTCCAAAATTCACTCACTTTACCCCAAATATGGACCAGTTATGACATGTTTTTTTTGTTTTGCTACAAGGTCCTTCAAGCCCCTGGGCTAGCACCATAAAAAACTGCATGAATAAATCTTTAGATGCTCGCCTCAAACTGTGTGGAGTTGTTACATAATGTCAGAGGCCAGTTTATGAGGCTTCAATATGGTTCATAATACGATTTTTAGCTATGGGATTTATGTCAAAGTGTATTAAAAGGTATGTTAGAAGACTTGGATGTTCAACCACATTGGGGATATTAGGATATTGTTATATAATAAAAACATTGTGTTCAATAAGCGTCAGGGCTTTGGTCAAAAAGCTTGAATGTCAATTTTTAGTATTGCACTGACCATGATTTCAGGGAAAATGTTTTTTTTGCACTTGACAAGTTCGGTCTTGAATTATCTAAGGTCTTCTGAACAAATCCAGTCACCCTGTAGCAGGTCGGTTTTGAGAAAAGACGTTTGTGGGCTGTTTGGAACTGGATTAGTCATTGCTGTGTTCAGGTGTCCCAGGTGAGTGCTCACCCTTTTATCTTCTGAATTTCGCAGGGCTCTTGGGTCCTTGATGGCGAAACGCTTAAGGGAACCTTCACTCGAAAAGACAACGGAAAAGTCCTGACGACCACCAGGCAGATCGTTGGTGATGAACTTGTACAGGTAAGCAGGATCACAGTTGATGGGCCATTCCATACCAGTTCACTGCGACCCCCCAGTTCATTCCAATTATTTCAAAGAAATCAACCTGAAAAATTCTATTGAAAGGCTTCACAGTGGTGCAGTGGTTAGGAGTGTCGCCTTGCACCCCCAGGGTTAGGGGTTGGAATCTGGGTCCTCGTCGTTTGTGTGTGTGTGTGTGTGTGTGTGTGTGTGTGGAGTTTGCATGTTCTCCTTGCGGTAGTGTGGGTCTCCTCCGGGGTCTCCTGTTTCTACCCCAGTCCGAATACATGATTGTCAGATGAACTTTGGATTCTAAATTGAGCGTGTGTGTGTGTGTGTGTTTGCGTCCTGTGATTGAATGGTGCCCCGCCCAGAGTGAGTCCCTGCCTCATGTCTGTAGACCCCGGGGATAGGCTGAAAATGTTTATGTTCAGTTATCACCCCTGATAACGTCCTCGAGGACACCTTATCTGAAGTAGTGGACATAAGGCTGATAATAAATGAAAATAAAATAATGAATGAATATAATGAATGAATAAAATGAATGAATAAAATAATCAACCTAACAACCCCAAATGTTCAAAAATATAATTTAAATAATATATGATATATATTTTTCAAAATTAAAAAATCAATTCAAGTACTTTCCTCGCTTATTTTCACTTTCTTGCAGTCAATTTTTCATAAATGTACTATTACTATTCTATTATCACATGTAGAAATTATTTAAACTAATTTCAACTTCAAACTTCTGAAGTAAATTCCAGTAGACTTAGGAAAAAAAAGCAAGTCTGGGCTAATCCAACCTGACTGGGGGATTTATTGCAAAATGGATTGGAACATACCCCGAAGTATGAAGTCATACTTTGTTTCATTATTAAGAAGAAACAAACTGTGACAAGATCTATGTATGTTTGTATCTATGTAGTAATAAAAGCGTGTTTTGATTTCTCCGCAGGCCTACAACTACGACGGTGTGGATGCTAGGAGGATTTTTAAGAGGGGCTAAAGCGGAGTCGTCCTAAATCTGCAAAGTCTGATCCAAAAACACTCACAATATACCGAGACTACCTGGAAACCTCTGCTTTCATTTCATTTTCCAACCGGAAACATCTGGGGTGTTTTAACACATGACTGCCATCATGCGGCACATTGGTTCTTATTTTGCACTGTGAATTGTAATATTTAAGGAAATAAAATGTCAATTTTTAACTGTATTTGGGTGCCTTGCCTCCTTCTGGATGTCTTGAAATGAAAATAATAATACGTAAATAATAGAACTGGCTGGAGACGTTACGAATAAAGGAAATTTTTACACTGAGTGAAGTTTCAAAAAGTATGTAATAATTACGTTTGTAAATATAGTTTTTTTATTTTGAGAATTTGAATTCAATTAATGGTGAACATTTTTTTTTTGTTATTTTGGCTACCAAGATGAACGAGCAAGTTGTCTATTGCACAAAAAAGTACAACATATTACTCTTTGTCCTTTTATAAGTAATGGCAGATTGCAAAAAGCATAACTGAAGAAAAGCCTGTGTTCCATAGAGCTTGTAATGTGGTGTGGTGTGAGCTGAAACCACTCCCTTAGAAGTGATTCATGCTTTAAAATACCAAGCCTGTGCTTGTTCACATGAGCTTCAGTCCCTTTGGAAACTTCTCTGAGGGTGTGACATGGTATCTGCCACTAAGACACCAGTGTTTTAAACCATGAGGTGGGGCATTTCCACAATTTGACATTTTTCTCATGCTCTTCAAACTATTCCTTAACATAGACTGCTGGTGGCCTAGTGGTTAGGGTGTTACCTCTGCATTCAGAAGTTTGTGGGTTCAAATCCCACTTATGACTCACCAAGGTCCCCACAAGGGATGCCCGAGGAGCGGTTTGTGGGGACCTTGTTTAAGTAGCCCACTTCTTCATTTATTGTATGTTTTAAATGCAAAAAAATGGACATGTGGTGTGTTCATAAGTGACTATAATGGGCCACTTTACATTATTATCCTGTAGAAAGTGGCCACAATTATGGGGTGTACTTGGTCTGTGGTGTGTGTCAAAGCATCATCTACATGAATGCCAGGACCCAGACCATCACATTGCCTTCACAGGCTTGCCTTATTTGCTAATTCCCCACTATTGAGGCTGGAATAGAAATTTCTATGGAAAACAATGAATCTACGGTGCCAATTTAGCAATATACACTCACCTAAAGGATTATTAGGAACACCTGTTCAATTTCTCATTAATGCAATTATCTAATCAACCAATCACATCGCAGTTTCTTCATTGCATTTAGGGGTGTGGTCCTGGTCAAGACAATCTCCTGAACTCCAAACTGAATGTCAGAATGGGAAAAAAATTTGACATGGTTGTCGGTGCCAGACGGGCGGTCTGAGTATTTTACAATCTGCTCAGTTACTGAGATTTTCACACACAAACATTTCTAGGGTTTAAAAAGAATGTTGTGAAAAGGGAAAAACATCCAGTATGCAGCAGTCCTGTGGGTGAAAACGCCTTGTTGATGCTAGAGGTCAGAGGAGAATTGGCCGACTGATTCAAGCTGATAGAAGAGCAACTTTGACTGAAATAACCACTCGTTACGACCGAGGTCTGCAGCAAAGCATTTGTGAAGCCACACCATGAGGCGGATGGGCTACAACAGCAGAAGGACCCACCAGGTATCACTCATCTACACTGCAAATAGGAAAAAGAGGCTACAATTTGCACGAGCTCACAAAAATTGGACAGTTAAAGACTGATTAAATGTTGCCTGGTCTGATGAGTCTCGATTTCTGTTGAGACATTGAAATGGTAGAGTCAGAATTTGACGTAAACAGAATGAGAACATGGATCCATCATGCCTAGTTACCACTGTGCAGGCTGGTGGTGGTGTAATGGTGTGGGGGATGTTTTCTTGGCACACTTTAGGCCCCTTAGTGCCAGTTGGGCATCGTTTAAATGCCACAGGCTACCTGAACATTGTTGTCACAAAGCTCGAATAATTTCAAATTGGTTTCTTGAACATGACAATGAGTTCACTGTACTAAAATGGCTCCACAGTCACCAGATCGCAATCCAATAGAGCAGCTTTGGGATGTGGTGGAACGGGAGCTTCGTGCCCTGGATGTGCATCCCACAAATCTCCATCAACTGCAAGATGCGATCCTGTCAATATGGGCCAACATTTCTAAAGAATGCTTTCAGCACCTTGTTGAATCAATGCCAAGTAGAATTAAGGCAGTTCTGAAGGTGAAAGGGGGTCAAACACCGTATTAGTATGGTGTTCCTAATAATCCTTTAGGTGAAGTTGGTTCTTAATTCAGTCAAGATTTTCAAGTTATAGCCATAATAATAAACTCCACTTTCTATAGCATATCATGTTTATTATTAGCAATAATGCTGTCAGCAGTATTATTGCTACAAATGAGCAGTGATGATATGGTGGTCTGGGTAGTATGTTTGTTCTCTCCTTTCCAGTGTTTCCTCCAGAAGCTCTGGTTCCTTCTCACGATCCAAAGACTGAATGAAATGCCACGAGTAGTGAATTGTGTCTGTCCTGCCACGGACTATTGACCTACACAGGATGTTTTTCCAGCATTCACTCCCACCCACAACCCTGGTGAGGATAGAAAATGAACGAATGGATTTTACAACACAGTACATTCACTGTGTTACTGTGTCCTTTTCTGTAAAAACAAAGGTTTTTTTAAAATACTTCCTCTTTTAATTTCTGTATTTTTGTGTTTAATAAGCAATCAAACATTAATGAGTGTTCAAATAAAATTTATTTAAACAAAGAATAAAAATAAATGCATAGACATCTCCAAAAATAGATAGAGGACATCATTGTACAATACACATATTGTATGAACTGTCATGCCAATATTCTGCATGACAAACGGCGAGAAGGCACTCCATAAACAACCTGTGAAGACATACAAATTCTGTTCCTGCAGTATACAAAACAATCACCATTCTGGCTGTTGTCAGCACAAATAAGCTTCGATTCGTTCTTCTCTTCCAATTCGTACCTGCTCGAAATCTGATTAAAGCATAGAGATGGCCAGCCATGGTTTGCATGTGGACATTTTTATAAGCCAAAGTGCATACTGCCCTCCTAGGAGCGCCTGTTTAAGACAAACAACGCACCTGCGCTTGGACCAGAGTTCCACTCCTCCGAAACAACATGTGTGTTCGCAAAACACACCTTCTCTTTTGGCATCAGGGATCTAAGAGTGAAATTTTTAGCAATCCATTCTTGTCCGGGATTCTTTGGCCTCAGCTTCAGACTGCATATTTTCCAACACTACAACCAGGACCTTAAAGAGATATCAAAAACACTAAGTGATCATCTATAACACTCTGACTTTTCAACAGATGGTGCTTTTTGCAAGTTTATTTTATAATTATATCCAGAAATAACTTTTACAATATGTTCAGATCTAAATTTTACTGGCTTTTACTAGAAAATGTGCACCAAAGCTCAAAACACCGTCATTTACCTTCACAAATATCCATGTTCATCCAGCCCCTTTGGAGTCACCGGGTGCCACTTTGCGGTAGACTTATTGCTGCTAGAGCCTGAAATGAAAGGAAAATAAAATTAATAGCTAAAAAATTACATATATATATAGTACATATAAATAAAAGCAACAACCTTACATCAATAACTGGCCAAGCGCAGTCAATGACAGTCAAAAAATGTATAAAGAAACTGATAAATCCCTTGACGGATCCCTTATTAACTCCTGCTGCACTGTGTCCATTATGAACAGTGATCACCACTATTGTAAGACACAAGCAGAGATTTAAAAATTAACTCTTGAACAGGATTCTTCAGGGCTCTGGGATAAAAACTAAAAATGTGTGGATAACATTAGCTAGACTAGTGAGTGTGATGAGTAAGAAACATTTCAGTTGTTCACACACATAGAGAGAGTATTAGCCTAAAAGTTAGTTAAAATGCTAATCAAGCTGGATTCATTTTGCCTGGAGAGGTGCTATAATTTAAAAAAGTAATGGTTTAGGGGCAGCTTGTGGTCTAGCGATTAGAGACATTTTTCTGAGATCAGAAGGTCGTGGGTTCAAATCCCTAGATTGCTAGTGGCACCACTGTATGCTAGTGGCACACACAGCCCCCCCTTATGCCACTTTTTGGTGGCAGCCCCCTGCTTCACTTGGTGAATGGGTTAAATATAGAGATAGAATGTTCTCATGTGACTACAGGGGGCCACTTTACTTTATGAGATCCAGTATGAATCTGCAAGTATCAGTTTTTTAAGTCGCCTAAATAAAAGTTCTGTGGCCAACTACCTTCCTTAATTGGACACACTGAGCTGTTTTATGATGTTTCAACACAGAATAGCGTAAATATGATCAGGGTTAAGTTTCCAGCCCTAAAGCAGAAAGAACAGCTACACTGATTTGTTAAAAGAACCAAACTGTAACCTAATCAGTATTAGTGGGTAAGTTCCTGGCTAATGTTCCTTAAAAATACACGATAGCAAGGCAATATCTAACATGATCATTTTTAGCATGCATATCTCTACAAGGTCACACTTGTAGTTTTTAGTGCTCATACGTGGACATACTGCAAGCATGATACATGTCTTGTGATCATATTTTAGTGTTTTTATATGTTCTTGCTTTAATTTCAACACTTTTTACAACAGATTTGTATTCATTTTGTATTCATTTAGATCTATTAATACTGTTATACCTATTTGTATTGTTATTTGCTGTCATATCATAAGCGATAAAGCAAAGTTTTTCTGATTGGAGTTTATGCTGTGAGAGCATGTGATGGAGATCTGCTGGTGAAACAATGATAGAAATGAATAATGTAGCTCTGAAGCGTGTAGTAATATTGAACCTGTCTCGGGCCTGTTCTTGCCGTGCTCCGAGGCAGACAGGCCGTCTGTATGGACGGAGTGCGCGGTCTCGCGGTGCTCCACGACTCTGCCCCCTCCCTTTTGCTCAGGCATTGCCAGCACTAGCGGCCTCTGGTGGTGGTACTTGAGTCTGTACGTGTCCGTCATGCAGTTGTCCACGTTGAAGTATGTAGTAAGTGCCACTCCAGGGCCTTGAGGGGTGGAGCCAGAGGCGGAGGTGGGCGCACGGTCTGAGCCTCGATGTCTTTCATCAGACATATCACTCGCCCCCGGCTCCCCACGCTCCTGGTCTGAGCCGGACTTGGAGCTAATGTCAGACGAGGCCTGCCAGGGGTCCACGCGGCGGTGGTTGGCCGGTCGCGGGCTCGTCTGTGAGGGCTCCTGCAGGAGGCGTGGCCGGAAAGGCGGGGTCCTGCCTTGTTTGGGGCGAGCAGCTAAGGGTGATTCATCTCTGGCGGGACGCCCTGGGCAGGGGGATTCAGGCAGGGCTGTCTCGCTGGTGCTGGAGCGGTAGGCGCTGTCCTCCTGCTCCGAGGGAGTATTGGTGGTCTCGTCTGAGCTGTTGCACTCCGAGCTGCTCAGTCTGGCCACTCGCCGAACCGCAGGACTCTCGGGGGCCCTTGACTGCACCTCCTGCTGCTCCGAAGCTGCAGGGTCGCGCTCGGACCCGCTTCCTTTCCGCAAACTGCAGGACGTGTATCTCTGCTTACGCCTGTAAAGCAATGAACACGCTTCTGTGAGAACAAAACTCTTGCCTGTCAAATCTTTGGGGAATTTAAAATTTAAGTAATGTTTAAATTACAGTTATTAGAAATTAGATTTTGCCTTAATAAAGATTTTTTACAGCAAATTACTGTAAAATTTAACAGCAGCAGCAATTAAATTAGTCCTATAAAAAAAAGAAAATACCTTTTTCTGAAATTAATTGAATAGTTTTTCCACAGAGAACACAGTTAAATATAATCTATTTTTCAGAGCACAATTTCTACTTACTTGCTGACAAATAATAAAATATTCCATCCCTGATACACAGATCGCATTTTAATATGTTCTCAAAAATTAACACATTATGTACACAGGGCACCGGGTTCCCAATGAGTGAAAGTTTTAAATACATTTTAATATAAACTTTATTATGATGCCCATGCAAATTCATTATTAGCTGTTAACTGTAAAACTCTTTCCTTTCATTTTCTTTTCTTTTACTAATGGATATTATTAAATGGTTTCAATAACAGAACTAAAAAGGATGAACATAAATACCTTGAGCTTGGGCTGCCTTTCATAAGATGGTCAGAGCTCCTCCCCTGGACTTTTAACAAATGTTTACCTAGATAAAAAAAAAAGCATCATTATAACATTCACTGCCTGAATACACCCAGAGAGAAACGGCAGTGTAGTCCTACAACTTGGGCACAAGATGGCAGTAATAGGATCACGAGGGCAGTGATAGGAGTGGCACAGTCATGCTGCCCAGCCAACCTGCCAACACACTTATTTCAAGAAGACAGAATAGCACTAATTTTTTGCATTTTTAAAACAAGGAATACTCCTGCATCCTATCCTGCCTACCCCAGTCACTACTGCCTCACACACACATACAAACACACCCTTATACTCACAACAAAGGACTAAAGGTCAGAGCTAATTTTAGGCTATTTAACAAGCCTCTCTGCCGATGGCTCTTTAAAACTATAATGTTTGACTTTTAAGGTCAATCCCTTCCTAAGCACCGAGTCTACAACAGCATTTTTAATGTCCATGGAAGAAGTCTTGATGGAAGAGAAGTAACACTGACTGCCTTTCTGCAAAAGCACTCAAAAAGTTTTAATGACCACCACCATGCCTGTTCAGTTTGGAGATAGCCAGCAAAGTAAATCCAAGGAGGCCAAACTGATGGAGGTGTGTGTTTGTAAGCATATACACTATATGAAGAAAAAGTAATGGGACACACCTGTTTTCTAAGGTTGGGGCCAGGCCCCTTACTTCCAAGGAAGGTCAACCTTAATGCTTTAGCATATCAAGACATTTTGTACAACGCTAGTCTTCCAACGTTGTGGACAAAGTTTGGAGAAGTAGCTTTTTTCCAGCACACCAGTGCACAAAGAAAGACATGGTTGGATGTGCTTGGTGAGGAATAACTTGACTGGCCCACACTGAGCAACTCCATACTAAAGTCAATATAACTGAATGCATTGTCCCAGTAGTTGTGATGGGCACGCATCCCAATACTTTTGTCCATATTGTGTAGTTCATGCCTGATATGTATAATTTTTATACAAAAGAAAAAGTGACGCATTACACATGAGAAAAGGTACTCGCTCACCAAAACAGATTGGACTGAAATCTGGGAAATTTGGAGGCCAGGGCAACACCTTGAACTCTGCGTGATGTTCCTCAAACCATTCCTGAACAATGTGTGCAGTTGGCAGTAGGCTTAATCCTGCTAAGGAAGCCACTTCCATTGGACAGCCCAATTTCCATCTTATCTTATCATCTTATCTCATCTTATCTCATCTTATCTTCTCTTATCTTATCTTAAAGGTTTCCAAGCGAAATATTGCACACAGCACTACGCTTCCAACTTGTATTCATCCCAAAGTGCATTCTGGTGGCATAACTTGCCCTATAAAATGTAAGAGATGAGAAAAAAGATCTGACCAACCAGAAGTTCTGATGTGCCCATTTTATGCGCCACTTTTTGTTAGTAGGCCTTTTTCACTATGTACACGCACAAAATGCAACAAAACATGAAAAAAAAGGTTTATCAGTCAAAAGACTAGCTACTTAGGCTAAAGTCTTTCGATATTTGTGGTAGTATGAAAGTGTTGGAACTTAAAACCAATGTGATCATCCAGAACTACTGTAGCTTGGATATTTATGGTTCTTCTATTTTCACATTGAGAGTTAATACAATGCAAGAAAGACTCACCAAAGAGACCCAGCTGGTAACTCAAACGTAGTTTACGCAACGTTAATACCGAGGCTGTGATTTGTATAACTGGCCCCAAACACAGTTTCACAGTCATTAGCAGACTGTGTAGAGTCTGACTCATTCATGGGCATTTTCTCTGGCCCCATGTTCTACTATAATCTTTAGTATGGGGGTGGAATGACCTAAAACTGTAAGCAGCTTTTCTCTTTAGATGCTTTTTTTGGAAACTTTTTTTATTGCACAGAAAGCCAGAAACACATTTCTTTTTGACTTTTTTTTTATGATAATGCCTTTAAACATGGAAAAAAACAAATAGTTTAGAATAATATTTCTGAGCTGGATCCATGGCCTCCTTTTATATACACATATTATATATTATAGATACATAACCTGGG
The DNA here is from genome assembly GCA_037577295.1 of Ladigesia roloffi. Classification (NCBI taxonomy): domain Eukaryota; kingdom Metazoa; phylum Chordata; class Actinopteri; order Characiformes; family Alestidae; genus Ladigesia; species Ladigesia roloffi. The sequence continues at coordinate 4,399,933 of JBBKCR010000080.1, read as the reverse complement.
TGGAGGGGATTAAAGTTGATCAGCTTTCCAGCTTGTAGTGCTGGCTTCATCTGTTTAACCAGTACTCACCATGGCACAAAGCGGAGCGCGCTGCCTCGTTTTTTGAGTCGCCACGATTGTGATGAACTGGACCCCTTTAAAGAAGATTCAATAGATTAGTGACACATTCAAATGCATTCAAGGGTCCACATCGGCATTTTATGCGCTACCCGGATAACCACAACATTTTCCATGTTGTGGACCCTTGAAATGCATTCAAGGGTCCACAACATGAGAAGAACACATACAGTACATCCACTGGTATAGATCAATGACATTATTCTTTGTAAAAAAAATACAGGACAGTGGAAAGAAGACAGAAACTGTTCATTTTAGAATTTTGATGTATTAAAGGTATAAGTACACAGCTACACTGAAATTTGACATGGCTGGTCCAAACAACATGTTACAGAACAACATACTTTAAATATTTATTACCAAGGTCAAGGTCAAAATCATTTTTTTCTTCAGTAAGTAAAGTGATCTATATAGACACAAGTGAACACACAAAATGATTTTTTTTCTCTGTATACCACCAACAGGGGGCACCCCCAGGGAGCAGTGTCAGGGGGTGGTACCTTGCTCAAAGTAGACAAGGGATGATAACCGGTTTCAAGGTTTAAAAAAGTCATGGTTTCAAAACCGCAAAACAAAAAAATAGTTATACCGTTCCTACGATATGTGCATTTTTTGTGTCGTCAAAGGAAGGCTTTGTTTTTGAAAATTGTATTTGTTTCTTTATTTTGGTTATTGCTGCAGGTTTAGACTGCAATTTAATTTAATTAAGAAGATTTAATTATTTATTTTAATTACTTTGCCTGATATTCAATGTTACAAAATGTTCTATATGTTTCCTAAAATAAAATATACTGTGTTCAGTTGGAAAAAAAGAGTTGTTTTTTTACCCAGACATTTAAATACAACATTGTAGAGCAGTAAATACAATACTGTGATACCGTGAAACCAATTAATATTTTTATCCAAGGTAACCATACCGTCAGAATCTTATACCGGCCCATGCCTAGCTCAAAGGTACCTCAGTGGTGCCACTGGCAGGCTTAGGGTTCAAACCTATGACACTCAGATCACAGGTGCAACTCCCTAAACACTAGACCATTTTATTAGTGAGGCCGTATCAAAGCAGCTCCTCCACTGTGCCAATAAATATTCTCTGAAAACTTGCAACAAACTGAATCTACTAAACTAGCTATAATGTTTGTTGTTCGTGAGGTTTCCATACAATAACAAAATTTACCTAAAAACTTTGGCTGATGAAATTCAAGCTACAGTATTTCGAATACTAAACAGAACCGAGTGCCATTAACTACTACTCGAGATCCAGTATGTGAGTTGCAGATGATGTATACTGGCAGATTATCAGGATTTCAGTTACCTGAGCTGCTGAGCCTCTGGAGTCATTCGGAGCTCCTTGCCAGCAAAGTTCTCCAAGCCTGGTGAGTCGGGGTTGGTAGACCCGCTGCTCAGCCTATCACTGCTCTCGTAGCCTGACTCTGTCCTCTGTATCGTCCAGTTATCACTTCTCAGCCCAGTGTTGGCCCCGCCCTTGGGGCGCGGTGTGGAGGTGGTGGGCGTCGCCCTGCGCTGAGACTCCTGTGAGCTGCGACTCTCCGTCTCCAGCCTCGACTCGTCCTCGTAGATCGTCATCAGGCCCTTCTGCTTGCGCTCCGCCAGTGCCCTCTCCTGGCCGAGGCGCCGGCTGCCAGGGACAGTCACCAACTTCTTTATGATCTAATACTGAGTGATATGAAAGCTAGTATTCTGTTACGAGTACCAATACTCATTTGTTTGAACTAAACAATTTTGTTACTCTATATATCAGTTTGTTAACCTGTAACCAAGAAATTATGGGTGTTAAATGATTAAAAATATCCCATTATAAGGCCATCTACAGGGATTTTACAACAAATAGTCCTACTAAAACAAAAAAAATTGAATTACAGGTCAAAAGAAGACTTTTGTGCAGAAATGTCAAGATCGGCTCATACCGGTTGCACCGCGGGCTTCCATGCTGCTGCTGTTGCTGCTGCCGACGCTCTAACTCGTTCAGGACCCTGTCCACATTCAGGACTTCCCGCACCGGACGCCATGACAGCTTGGACCTTGCACGCTCGGGGGTGTCAGCTGGCTCGTATTGGCCTGTAAACGAGGAGTCGTGTCGGCGCCCTGACGTGTCTGGATGGAAACGGGACTCCTGGGGTGATCCACGTGGGTGGAGGGAGGAGCGGTCAGGGCGGGACGGACGAGAGGAAGCGTTGCGGTGCCTCTGGTCTGAGTACGAGCGCAGGCCATTCTCGGTGGGTGAGGATGATCTTGGATATGGCATTTCTAAACACAAATTCAAACACTACATTTGCATCGGACATTCACTGTAATCCAGCATAAACTGAAGGCAAATGGAAAGAAACAGCTCGGCAAAATTATCTACTGTAAATTCCGGAATAGAGAGCGCACCTGATTAAAAGCCACATGCTCTAATTTTAGAAAGAAAATAAATGTTGTACTTGTACAAGCCGCACCGGATTATAAGCCGCATGTGTCTCATGTTGTAATATGAGATTTCTACACAGATATTATTTTACTTTTAAATGTTAAGGTAACATAAACAAATACATATGATGCACATGGTTTTATTTTTCGAACAGTGACTGTAACACTGTAACATTTTAGTATGCGTATGTATCAGTAACACACACATTATGTTGCTTATGCTTTTTTACGGAATAGTGCACGAACAACATTCCATCACCTAACGCCAGGTAAATGTATATCCCGTATAAATACTGCAGCCTACTAGGAAAAGTCATTAATCACCATCTTCATCTTCCTTATCGTCATCATGGGCGGGGCTTAGGGGGCCGTGCCCGCCCTCAGACTCACTCGGGCTCACCCTGGGAATACTAGCCTCCGCGATTGGTCAGTGAGTTTAAGCTGCCTAAACACTCGTCACAGATGCGGCAGAGTTGCGCATAAAACATATCAACCCAAAACGAGCCTATAAAATGTATGCCTTCCCAAAGGTCCGCCCGCAAATCCGTGTCTGGTTACGAGGCAAAATGTTTTTGGCACCATGAAAAAAAACAAACAAAAACATGCACTAGCCGCACCGTATTATATATATATAGGCTTATAGTCCAGAATTTACGGTAGTTTACAAAATTGCACAATTATATCAAATGTAGTCCATCATCCAAGACAAGTTTGCTGTTCAAAGTGTGCTCACTATGAGGATTCTAGGCTAATTTATCCAAGTCTTTAGAATCTACTGCACATCTGTAAGTAATGCGCTTTCCTTGCTGGCTTATGCTAGTTATAATGGAAAAATTCCATGCTGTCTAAGCTCCAATCTGACTTTCAAACCAATTGTAGTTTGAGGTGAAAAGTGTGATTTTATATTTCAATCCTACGCAACAATACAAAATGTAATTCTTGATATAAAATTAAGTCTACATTGGGAATAAGAGCAAAAATGATCTATTCTATAAAAAAGAACACTGCAGTAGGCTAAAACAGTATTATTTGAAACTCTTCTTCCATACAGACCTCAGAAGCATCCTCAAAGTGTGATTAAAGTGAATGTGGAGCTAGTTTTCCCCTGCATGGCTACACTCTTGCTGCAAGCCAACTTTAGTTTGAGAGACAGATGGTGTGCTATGCTTCTGGAAGTTGGCCAACACCACAAACCATTTTCCTGAGTGAAAGTTGCCCTCAGAATACCCTTCTGTAGAGGACAGAACACACCTCTCTAACCAAACAAAGAAAAGAAAATAACCCTAATATCCCACGAGCTGCATCAGAGTTCAAATTCAAATTTGAGGGGTAATCACTGATGAAACATTATATGAGGCTAGCCAATAATAAACAAAAAATCTATTTAAATGCACCTTTTTTTATGAATCTGTAATGATTAGGTTAGCCATTGGCATGATGCCTCTTTTACATTCTACTTTGAAGTCTCTTTCAGAAAGACACAGCGAACTAAAGTCTCATTTTCATTTTGAACAAGTGAGGGAGGACTGAGTGATCAATAGCAGAAAAGATTTTAATGCAGTGTGAAAACTGCCTGCCAGGAAATAAAAGTTTTCCTTATTTAGTCATTCGTTTAAAACAAAAATGTAATTGATTTCATTTCAAATCTATGACAGGATTAAGCATAAAAAAACTGATCCATCACAAATAACTTCGGTCCGTTTTTTTTAGGTTTGACAACAGTCATTTCTCAAAAGGCTATATTATTGTACTCGATTTTTTAAATGATTTCAAAGGCTCTAGTATACCGGAACAGTGCAACCGGGCAGGACGTCTGATAAACCCCCAAAAAAGCCCCAAAAATCGGCTTACGGGGTTGTCATCTGGTGTTGGAAAGCTCGTTGGGTCAGAGGTCATGGAGTTAGTGCTCGTTAATACTGTTCTGGAAAAACGATGGTTTGTCATTGACGTAACCAGAGTAAAGAGCAACCTGATCCAAACGCAAGATCTAAACATTCATCATCTTTGCACCTGCTTCAATATACAATTCACATGAATGTGTGCATTTACTGGGCAGATTACAATCAATAGTGATATTTTTGCATTTGATCATATTTCATCCATAACATGTGCTGAATATACAAATCATCTTTTTTTGGTAACTTCTATAACAGGGGTGCACAAATCCTGGAAAACCATAGTCCAGTACCTCTGCATTTTCCCTACTAAACTTTGTTATTAACAGATCCAGATGAGTTTCAGCAGATAAATCCAAAAATTGTGCAGTATACCAAAGCACTGCTGAAATAAAAAGCATCCTTGACAACACATTTCCATCAAAATAACAAACTCAAACTGTTTTATTTTATATTTTATATTATGTATTTAATGGATGGCATTCATTTATCTCGTTAATATATTTTGTGAAAGCTGAACTGAACAACTAAATTTAGAAATTATGAACAGGTACGTTCAGACTCGCGAAACTGAATGCAGCTCACCTTTTACATTTGCTGATTACAGGATAGCATGACTCTTCAAGTTCAGTCGCCTCTGCAGAAGGCAGTTTGTCGAAACATTTGAGTCCTAATTTGAAGCAGTGTAGTTTTAAATGGGGAGCACATTTTCTGAACACTTTAAAAGGTTCTGTCTGAATGTTGCATTTTAGGCAGACACAGTCGTTTACATATATAACATTGTCTTAACAAAATTTCCATACACTGTATAACTGCACCTTCTTTTTTTCACTTTCAGCATAACAGGATATATTAGTTAGGTGATAAGATCTATTCTCAACCTCAACATTGTTTTTTAATATAATTTATGTCTATAATTGTTCAGTGGTACGACAGTAGGAGAAGACTGAATGAGGTTCGGATAGAAGCAGTTTAATTGAAAATGAAAAAACAAAACAAAACCAAACAAAAAACAAATGAACGGGAACTAGTTCATTTTCTGAGCTTTGAGCTTAGTTCAAAGTTTTTAAAATTAATTATGAATGTGAACCAGTTCATTTTTATTCGAAAGGAATTATTTTGAACTAGTTTTTTTCCAGTGTGAACTGGAACACCACTGGTTAACATGCAACAGCACACAAATAAAGGCCAGTTCATAGTGTCTACCCTCCTGCCATGTAATTTTTATGTGTTCTAGACAGGATGGTATTTTCAATGTCAAACCTTTTCAAATATCTGTATAGTCTGTAAGATAGAATAATAAAAATGTCTCCTAAGTGGCACTGGGTCCAAACTGGTCACTGAAACTTTTTTTTTCAACGCATTGTTTCTACATGGTGGTCATTTGTGTTCTGATGCTATTTCCTATAGAGGTCTAGCTGCTGTGCTACTGAAGCAAGTCATTTTATTATGATGTATAGACTTTTACATGACATTCAGTGCATAATTTTTGATGATTTTCCTGTGTGTCAAAAATGTTGGAAAACATATAAAAATATCAAGCCACAATGATGTCTTACATGAGAACATTACAATCCGACTACTACTGGAGTTTTGGCGAGGAGGAAAAGGGGTGGTAGAATCCTAGTGGGTAAAACACTTGTCTGTTAACCTAATGACCACAAACTCGCAGGTCTGTAAGCTGCTCTGAATAACAGCGTCAGCCAAATTGAAAAGGGAAACATTGTGAACATTTGATTTCCTGCCAAACTATTCATTTAAACCATTAGAGTAAATGACAAAAACTGCCCGCTGCATTACAGTCACAAAAATATACCGAAGCACCTACTGTTAACACTTGGCTGCTTACCAAATGAACATGCACAAGTCGAAGCTCTTAATTGTACCTTTGTGTTGGAAGGAGTCTGGCCTGCGATGGCCTCGTTCGCTCTCCCTCCTCTGCCTTTCTCCTCCGCCCTGTGAGGACTCTCTGGAAGACTCTCGCAGTCTACCTGGGCTTTCAGGGAGCACTTTGACTGGAGACATAAAGGAAATAGATGGTAGATACAATAAACAAACTGATCAGCCACAACACGTGGTGAAGTGAGTAACATTGATCATCTTGTAACAATGGTACATTTTAAAGGGGTTGAATATATGAGGCAGCAATAGAAGAGTGTGGAAACCAGGAAAATTATTTGACAAGGACCAAATTGTGATGACGTAATTGACTAGATCTTCAGACTAGCAGGTCTAGGGAGGTGTTCCCATTATTGAGATCAGAGAAGATAAGCCATTATCAGTGTGATGGGAGGGACATTTGTGATTTGTACCCACCAAAAGATGGTCCAATGTATGACAACCGGTAATCCAGTGACAAGGTCAAGGATGCCCGAGGTGATGAGCCTGGAGAATCAAGCCTAGTTAGTCTGTTCCAATCCAAGAAAAGAACTATGGTCGCACAAATAGCTAAAATGCCGATTAATGGAACTATTTGTTGGTTTGGACAAGACTTGTTAATTCCCAAGGGGCATCAATGTGCCTTGGGCACCCATGATTCATCAGTGGTTTACTGGTTTGGTGGGTCCTAACCACTACATACTGAAAACCCCCAACAAACAAGCCAATTTGGAGAATCTAGAGCCTTATAGTTTGGCCATTGTCAAAGTCGCTGCTTGAAACACCCCCTTGAAAAATGCTTTTACTTTAATGTTGTAACTGATTGATGCATTCACACACATATACATTTGAATTATTACTTACGTCGATTGGACGATTGCGATTGTTGTTTGTGAGACCCCTGATTGGTCCGCAAGGAGCCAACAGGTTCTCTCACTCCATCAAGTTTCTTTGACCCTGAGAGCGGAACATCGGCTACTGCCACACGGAAACAGAGAAAGAAGACATAGTAAACATATTAACACGATGCTAGAAGTGGGGCAGATATCCACTGTCTGCATTTCTGGCCTCCCCAGCCACTGAACATCTGATTTATGTGCAAGGGTTGTTTTCTCAAACCACAGAACACAATCCCATTTGCCGTGCTGGTAAGCTTACTTTTAAAATGTATTTCACTACAGATTACAGAATTCATGCTCCAAAACATAAAGTTACAAAAGTTTGTAACGTATTCCGTTAAGTTACCCAACATAGAACAGGAAAATACTAACATGGAACAGGAAAATATTAACACGGAACAGGAAAATACTAACACGGAACAGGAAAATACTAACACGGAACAGGAAAATACTAACACGGAACAGGAAAATACTAACACGGAACAGG
>JBBKCR010000080.1:4363461-4379540 GCA_037577295.1 Ladigesia roloffi | reverse complement strand
TAAAATAGCGCAGTTGATCTGCCATGACCTATTAATGGAAGTATGTACAAGCTTTCACGTGCAAGTCAAATTATATTCAAGATTGTTGTCAAGTGTTTATTGCCGAGTTAAAGTAAAAGTAAAGTAAGATAAAAAATTAAAGATTAAGACTAACATTACAAATATATAAATACTAAAAGAAAGATTTTAAGATTTTATTTACTAGAAAGTACAATCTACAAAGCAAAGATGATAATAATTATACAGTAAACCTCTGCTTATTATAGGGGTTATTTTCAAAGAGCACCTGCGTATATTAAAAAACGCGTTGTTGTGATGTACAAAAAATGGCTAAAAATGCCTATTTTTATAGTGTAAAACCAAAATATACTTCCACAATACTTTAATTTCATTTTAAACTCAGCTTAATACTTTAACTTTTAATGTAAATGTACGGTACCGTTAACACTTTACTAGAATGTCCTAGAATGCAATTATCGATATTACCCCTGTATTGACTGTCCTGAAAATTATGCACACACATTTTCTTTGGTATAAGCAGTTAAATAAAGTAATGAATTAATTACATTTACAGTAATAACTACACAGAAGAACAAAGCGAAAAACACAAGAAAGCTCGAGACACTCCACAGGGGAAATTCTGGACTGCTGCTACATGATCTGCAGCCAATCAGCAGCAAGGAGAAATAAGTAGCGCTCTTGGATTGGCTGCTTTTAAACCTCCACGGTTGCTCCCCACAGTCCAAAAATGCAGTTATTTTTTTATATGTAAATGTGGCAGAATTTTAAATGATTTTTTGAAATAATTTAGCACTTAAATGTATGAAAATAAATATTTTGTCAATAATAAAACTGTTGTGTCAGCCAGGCCCCCTTGTCCTCATGCTGGACTATGTTTGGGCACGGTACTTAGTACCCTAACATGAGGAGGAGGGGAGGAGACCCGGATGTCACACATAATTTTTTTTTTAATTATGAGGATATCGCGGGTTTCTGTGTTAGTGCAGGGTTTCCGTGAGCAGGTATTAGTCAGGTTCTCCAAAAAAATCCACAATGGACTGAAACCATGACTGCTGATCTGCGTGTATATATTTTCAAATATTTTGTGCATTCAAATATGCAGTTAGTATCAGCTGCATTGCGACATATTTTCAAATACAAAGTATAGATAAATGACAAAGATTCTGATCTGTTGTTTAAAATCACCTTATTTATCATCAGTTCATGACACACATGAGTGTGTGATCATATTCTTCACACTATTTTAACTAGCGAGGTACAAGATTTCATGAATCTAGGTACATTAGTTTTGCACTTCGAAAGTAACTAGTGTAATCAGAATAAAGTCTGGAAACTAAATACATGTTATCTACATTTAGATTACTGTAGCGCTGCAAAATTGTGACTGAATTTGTCCATTCAGGCCTAAATGTAGAGTTTATTTTAATACAAGGTGGTAGCCTTACCCCAGAAAGATTGAGGTGCGGGCCAAGTGAGCGGATGACGTCCTCAGTCAGGTCAGACTGTTCTGCGTCCCACACGAATCCAATGGTGACAATTTCAGGGCAGTTCATCAGAACGCGCCGGATCTTAATACTCTGCCCACAGTTGCTCTGAGGATCAGAAAGAAGAGTGTCCGATTAGACTCTGGGTGAAATCTGGACAAATGAATGGTCTGGAAAACCAAATTTGCACCTTCATAGTCATTCCCATCTTTTAAAATGAATGAGTGTATTAATTATATTTTGAGGTGGTTGGAAATTTGTAAGTGTCCATTTGTCCTAAGTGAACACAGCACAGCACACAGTATGAACAGCATCAAATTTAGCCCATTCACCAAGAGTACTCAAGGGTATCTCAGGGATGCCACAACCAGGGGCAACTCCCTAATTAATCAAATGATGCAGGTAATGAATCAAATGATAATTCAGTGTGTGTGAGACAGAGAGATAGGCTATAACTAGGGTTCCTTCAGCTCCATGTTTGTTGTCATTAGCTAGCTGGCTAACATACTATTAATAACTAATAACTTATATCACCTTTGCTGGGAAATCATGACAACAAAGCACAAAAACCTGTTTGGGGTAACCAGGTTTAGGGGCCGAGTCTAGGAGAGGCATCGCCCAGTGCGGAAGACTGCAGAGCCCAGGGTTCTGCAGTTGCCAATGGAGACGGAAGGGCAACAGCGGCTAAGCAAGGCACGCTATTTATAACCGCTACACACGGCTGGCAGCTTGTGTTGCGGACCTGCTCTGCCGCAGTGGTCAACTTGTGGAGAACAAGTGTATGTCTGCTGTTAGGTGTCCAGCATCTGTCAACACTCACTGATCTGCTTTTAGAACAGCAGGGCTCAGTTTACCAAATGAATCAGTGTTAAGACTGACTGCCACTGACCAGATATAACAGGACAATCTCTGCCCTGTGAGACCTGTGAGGAAACTTACTCAGTGAAACACATACTTAACTATTTAAGGACAACTGGCAATCCTAAAATGTGTGTTGAAATTTCCACAACTTTATCATCATTTGAGATACACTACATGGACAAAAGTATTGGGACGGCTGACTGTTAGACCAACAGCCAAAAATAATTTGTGTGTCCCAATACTTTTGTGCATATTGTGTATCGACAAACTTCTGAAAAGGCATCTGTGCTGCCTGCCTGTGCTGCTGGTTTTCTTCTTCTGTTTTTGTCATCATTTAGTGGCCTGTCAGAAAATAATAGAAAAACACCATCTAGTTCAATCAAAGGAGGGATTTGGGGGTTTATGCGCTCACATTGTATTTCAAAACCTGACTGCTGAGGCAAGGGTAGTGCATCACGACCAATTAGTGTGTGCAGCACAACTTGCAGAAAAACTACAAAACATTACATTTCAGTTATTAATTGCTAGAAAACACAACCAGACTATCTAATATTTCTCTTTTAGCCAATACTCATAGTAATGATCATTTTAAGGAAGGTATTTTATCATACCGTTTCCTGATTCAATACATTCTTTATAAAGCATTCAAGCAAAGCTGTGGCAAAAATTTACATATTGAAATTTATAGCCAATGATTGTTGATGAGTTTTAGAATTCTGTCATTATACAAAAGTGAGAAATATAATTCCTGAGTAACCCTCTAAGAACTGTCCAGGTTACATTTTAAGTGTTCTCCTCCAAGCATGTTGAGCTGTGAGGTGACATTGAAAACCAGGCTCCTCTTTACCCTCCAAGTTTGGAAGCATTTGTGTCCTGGTTAGTACATTCAGACATGAATATGTTGAGAAAAAAATGAGTAAAAAATTCAGAGTATGTATTAATCGAATGTCGGTTTGCTATTTTGCATGTCGTTTGTTATTTTAAACTATACAATAATCAGTTGACTATACTTAGTAATATTAGTTCGAATTTCTCTAAATTGGTTGCCACTTCTAGTACTGGAGTTTTTTTGGCTTTTTGGTGAAAAGCCACCTAAAAACTCTCCCTGCAGTCACTATATGAATGTGGAAAAGTAATAGATTGTAATATATTGTATAACCTCTTTATTAACCATAATATATGTCCAAGCCCCCACAATATTATTAATTTACATATAAAATTACACTAACATTTTAATTACACTTAAATAAGTCCATTATTACTACAAAACATGGTGAATTCTTTGCACATTTTGCAGAAAATGCATTTGTTGTTATTGATTAGATCATATATGGTATCATTGCTGGAATGGCAAGTTGGCCAATGGCTTTAACCACTCGTAGAAAAAGAGTAAGTGAGACATAGAAAGGCAGTAGTAAGTAAAACCTGCGATGCATAAGTGAAATACAGGAACATGTGCTCAGATGTCCGAGGCATATCCTCAGGAACACGTGTCATCCCCTAGAGAGCTACAGTAAATATAGACCGTCACATGACCCGCTGTTATGTCATCGTTGGCACAGAGTTGAAGACAAGCTTGAGGCTGAATCAGCAGATATAAAACCACATTTCTTTCTTAAGCACCCTGTAATAATGTCACGGCATTGCTGCATCTATGTACAGCTTTGCATCCTGAAATGAAGATTCCACCTAAGATTACTCATCATAACATCCAAAAGAAAGATATGATAGAAACTGTATGGTTTTTAATCAACTTCTCGACTGCATATAAAGCCAACTGGCTTTCACCTGTAATCGTTTTGATTAGTTCAACACAAAAGTGGCTATTTCTGGAGCATTCCAGTGCTTAATAGTGCAAATATATTCAACTATGGGTGACAAGGCAGTGTCATAAACATTTTTAATCCCTAGGACATTGGGACAGCCTACAACTGGAAAGTGTTTGGTACTACAAGGACCCTTATGGGTTCAGATTGTCCTTCAAATTTTAATAGAAGAGCTAGGAGGAATGAGCGAGGTAGGAAAATGTATGCGGAGGTCTATGGCAAGTTTAATGCAGTCACAGGAATTTATAGCTTTGTGTGCGCATGACATCAACAATACAAGGGCTTGTAAGAAAATGGCACTCCTCAAGAAAGACTTGATTGAGTCAAAACACCCTCTAATGGTCAGATGAGACCAAAATCAGCCTCAATACCAAATGGTATTTCTGGTGGAACACTGATACAGCTACTAAACACACCATATCTACAGTAAAGCACAGAGGTGTTGGGTATTTCTCCGCAGTTGTAGGTATCCGGACAAGTATCTCAACAGACGCAAGGCGGTTATTAAAGCAGAAAATGGTTTTAGAAAGTACTGATGCAGGTAATGTTCAATGATTCTGTTTTTATCTGAATATTTGCAATCAGATCTTTGTTTTGTGTGTCTTCCTTTTAAGCTGCAAAGCAAGAAAATGTGAATATTTTTAAAGTGATTCTTTTCTTCAGCCACTGCGTCTGAGAACTGCAGGAGACAATTTGCACATGAAGAAACACGCCTTAAGCATTTTTACATTTACACTTATTCTCACATATCTCTGAGGAATTCTGCTCATCTCATCAGAAATCATACCTTTAAAAACTGCACATTATGGAAAATGACAATATTGACAATAAACTGCTTCATATTATGAGTGCAACATGTCTATATGTAAATATAACAGTCCAATACGTGTTTGAACACTCATTTGTAAATTTGAATGAAGCTGTGTATGTTACTTGACAAAATATTTAATATAATAAAATAAAAAATTTTGGGCTCTATTTTTGAAGAGAGCCTGGAGAATAATTCCAGCCAGATTGCACTGAGGTGGAAAGTCTAGGTCTGTCTAAATCATTTCCACATGTAATTTAAATGATTAAAACATCATTAAAAGGATCAATACGCTTTACAGAAGGGACATAAACTCAACAGGCTTAAAAATAGTGACAAACTTGCTATTGGGGTCCTGGGAGATGTCCAGAAAACACAATATGCACAACAACGAACAAATCAAATGAAAAACATCTTATATTTCAGTAGAGAGACAGACAGACACTGCCCTCATGCCTTAATGAAAGAATCTTCTACAGTAATGTTCTTAACTGGTTTGTCTGAAGCTACATCAAATTTGGGAGTGTTAATTAGCCTGGCATGCTTTAGCTTTTGTGAGTGGTAGCCATCGCAATTTGGATGTGGTGTTAAACGTGTTTCCAATTAATCTATTGTTAGCTAGAATACTCGTTATTTGAAATCCGCTTCTATAACATTATTAAGGTCATGTCTCTGGACTGCTTATTTAACGCTGCTAATGTTACTATAAATCCTAAAAGCTCCACAACCAAAATACCAACTTCACGTTAACATTCTCCACTAATGGGACCGTTTGTTTTACGCTAAACTAATATTAGCAAGGCTAAATATATTATGACTTAGATAATGAATTGGCTTATAGGTTTGTTTAGAACATGGGACTAATTTATGAACACCAATTTACCTATTTGGACAATTGAGATTTGGAGCAATTCTGCTGACCCACCCTCTATCCTCCACAATTAGAAAAAAAAAAATTCTAAGTAACTTGCCCAGACACTCTTCTAGCATTTGCAAGATGTGGGTGAGAGACTTCATGAGAATATATCTAAATATATTTTATTTTTCAATTATTGGCCACATTTCTAAATAATAAAGACATTTGACCTCTACAAATCTTGATGCCCCCTTCTACCCCCCACAATTCGGAAAAATGTAATCTGCATGAATCACATCTATTTTAAAAGGTGACAACTTTGCATCCCTGCAGAAAAGAGTGCAATGAATTCATTGTTTCCACATTCATAAAATGTACTACATCAAAACTATTACTGTAAAATGTCAATAAACCTAAAGTCACATATAAAGAGCGAATCAAGTCTATGACTTGGCCCATTTAGTGAATGACATTAGTCTGGCACTTTTCTCCATAGACTTTTTTTCCCTTATTGACACTTTTAAAATGAAATTATGAATTCAGAAATGATTATTGCTTACAAACAAACTGTAAAAAGTAAAGCAGAGTTAAAGAAGTCAACATACAGGGCAGTTGCGGAGGTCTCCGATGGTGTTTGCTGCCTGCAGCAGTTCCCCAAACATATCAGACCTCAGCCTATCTGTCCTTTCCAGTACCCGCTCAACCTGTTGGCTACAAAAACACATAAAACACAGTAAAAAATAAACCCCACAACTACCATTTTTGTTGATTGTCAAGTGATGCTTAAACCAACAGTTATGTAACAGCTTTCTCTTTACCTGAAATCAAGTCAAATAACCAAAATATGTAGTGTCTGTTACAATAGTTTTGAGCAATGAGGCTAGCTCAGTTAGCTATGAGGCTAATTGAGCTATGCATAGCTAATTAGTAACAGAAGTTCTGTACAACCCTAATTATAAAGGAACCCTCTGTCCACATGTCCGTACTTTCTGGGGTATAAATTTTGTAGCTCCAGTGCAAAACTAAAGCGGAAAATGTGCAAATGAGATTTTTTGCTGAACTGTTTCCTTAACCCTCTGGCTGTCCTCGTTTTTGCTAACCTTTCAGGATCCTTCTGGCCAAAAATGGCCACCAACAGATTAAGTCTGTGATTTTTAATATATTTATGCATTTTTGCTATTTTTACTGCATAAAGTGTTTAATTAACATCAGTACTTGTCATAAGTATAAAATTTCCATTATTATTTTATTTTAATCCTTCAAACACCAGTTTCTTTGCACTATACATTTGTTAGAAAACAACCTCAAAAGTGTAAATTTTCTGTATTCTTAATGCTGCTGGATTTTCTTGTGTTCCTAATAGTACAGTTTGAGATATGTAACTGATTAACTGATTATTATGCATTGTTTATTTTTGCAGGGAAGCAAAGTAAAAAAAACTCACACTCAACGTCCTTGTGGCCAATAATGGCCACCTCTTGTTTACACTCCCCAAATGATATAAAATTAATATATATTAAAATATTTTTCAGCTTTCATCAACTTGATTTTTTAGATTAGCATCAGTGCTTGTCATGAAAAGCAAAAATTCATTTATATTAAGAATTTTAACAACCCCTTTGTGATCCATTTGCATAGCATGGAGGTAGAACACACGAGGGAAAAACTTTGGTATGTTTGTATGAAGTTGGCACTCACATACTAATGTTTCTATTGTCCTACAAATGTCATGTTTTACAGGCATTCTAAAGAGGCTGAGATAGCGTATGATCTGAGCTCACCAGAGGGCTGTGGTGGAGACGTAGTGCACAAGCTCGGTGAAGGGGAGGGGGTCCGACGATGCTCCGCAACTCCGGCACACAAACTGAAAGGAGCATTGCAGAGAATATTGATACAATTTTTGGGTCATTTTCTCTCAGTATTTCACTGCAATGGGTTTGAAATAAAGCAATAAAAATTTGACAAACTCATATTTAAAAAAAAAATTACTATACGTTGTTCGTAGTTTTAATGGATGTGAGACATAAAATCAGATGCACTCTGTCTGTGTGTTATGGTACGTAACTGGCATAGGAACCTAAACCTGCAGTTTATGGGCCATGTGCACGGTAAATAGCTAAATGCACTTCAGTGTCAATAAACAGGGTTAAACTGTGGTAGGTTGAATAGGCAGACACAGCTCTGAAAAAAAAGACCAGTAATTCAGCATCTCTATGAGAGTGTCAACCATTTCATGCCATTGTTTGTTAAATTCCTACCCAAGCACTTCATTCTGCTTTATAAGGTACTACTGTTATCGACTCTCACAATGAAACCAGTTGGATGGTAAAACACTACTACTAAACACTAAGTTTGAATCAGAATCAGAATCAGAATCAGAAAACTTTATTTATCCCGAAGCAAATTGTTTGTCGAAGGTTTGTCGAAGGTGATTCTTACCATTATGTTTAAGAGCGAAAAAAAGAAAAAGTTTTCTATTAATTATTCAAGTTCTGGAAACACTGCATCATTTCTCTTATTATGATGTTTTGTCATTTCCTTTAAAATTCTGTTTTAAAGAATCATTTTTAATTGGAAATGAGAAGAAAAATAGTCAGCAGTACTCAAAAAGTATGCAAAGCTGTTCAGTTCTATACTTGCACCTATAAAAGATGAAACTTAAGAAACTGAACATTTTTGCAGTTGACTCTTATTTTTTTTCGGGCCTGGATGTGTTTTTCCGCGACATCACGTGTGTTCAAACCCGGCAGTTTTTGCAGGCTCCCATATATTACAGGTCTCTACAAATCAACTCCAAATGCAATACGGTATGATACACCTCCACTGTGATGGAGTGCAATTTGACATGACTCAACTGAAGTACACTCTGATTTTATAATAATAATACATTTTATTTATAGGCGCCTTTCTAGCACACAATGACACCGTACAATAAAACAAGTGCAACAGACATTAAAACCACAATAACATATAGGACTCATATTTCAATTCAATTTAAGTTAAACAATTTAAACAGTGCAAATGGATCAAAGAGAGAAAGAATGCTTGAACAAAAGAGTTGTGAGTGCAGATGTTATAGATTTGTTTCTTCTTAAGCAGAGCAAATCATATCGCCTGTCAGGACAAAACCTCTTATGTCCAAAGCAAAAAAACAGAAACTAAAAAAACAGTGCACATTATAAACGAATGAATACTCTGTCATCGAAATCTTTCCTCCTAGCTCTTTTAAATAAAGTGCCCTTTTTACTTTACATATGTTGCTCTAGTACTGCAACACAGGAAGCATCTCCTTGATGCTGTTATTTGTCCCTGTCACAAGTCCTATGTGCTCGTTTATTTTACTTTGTACATTAGCAACCTTGTTAACCTTAACAGTTCAACAATTAAAACGATTGTCGGCACGATAAAGTGCCGTAACTACTGCCATTAAACCAATGTGCCTTACAACGTTCAGCAGCAGTGAGAAGAAATCAGCGGCGTTGTTTCTGTCTAAATATAAAATAACCAGGGTCTCCTCATTCCCACTTGTCACCACTTCATGCGAGTCCTTAGTACAGCAGTGTGGTCTTTGTCAAATTGTCTGCCTCTCTTGCAAAATCTGAAGTGTCGCCAAACATCTGATTAGTAGCAATTTGGTGGAATTCGCTCGTACTCCTCTAAGAAACTGAGTAAACTAGTTTAAAGTTTGCAGTTTATTTATTATTGTGTACTCTATGTCCTTTGTACCCTGTATAATCTAAAGCCAAGCCTTTTCAACTCACTGTATACACTATATATAGCTTAGAATACAATAAAGTTCTCTTTGACTTTAGTGAATGACAAATTATACATTGTGCTGAAATACTACAGGACTTACCTTACTGTGCCAAAAAAGAAATGCTACCTTCACGTACCTGTTCATAGAGAGTCATGGCGAACTTCTGGTGCGTGATGCAGGACTTTGAAGTGCAGATTTCAGCAAAGGAGTCAGACACCAAGTGCAGGTGGATCCTCTCCAGGATGTTCTCCTGTCATCCAGAAAAAAAAGAAGCCCGGACAACCAAGTTGAAGGATCCTTCATCTATTCTAAGAATAAATTCAATGGGTTTTTTGCAACTATTCTTAGCAGATTCAAGATTTCGCTTGATCATTGTTAATATTATTAGCATCCCCATCTTGGCATAATATAAGGAGGTCAAGAAGGAAAAAAATACCAGAATCTATTTTGAGCAAAGAGTTGGAGAGAACATGTGGTTAAAGTTGACTACAGAATAAAAAGTAAGGCTGTATTTACTTAATACATTATTGAGTCTATAAATATACCTATTAATTAATGTACATTCATATACAAATGTTGTACACATCTAAATGAATGCATCACATTTTTCAGTGTGTGAAAGCATTACTTTCAGAAAATGCTTATTTCCCAAACAGTTTATCCCTCACAGAGTAATGCAGAAGGTGTGAGTTTTCAAGCTTTTAAGAGGTGATAATGAGATGAACTTCCACTGACTGTCAGAACTGTGAAGACCCTTCTCCTAACGGAGTACTTAGGATATCAAATACATGTTCATGACAGAAACTAGGATAACACAATCCTGACAAAAAAGGAGTATTCTGTGTGTGTGATCTGATACATGATATGGACAAAATTATTAGGACACATGACACTGCATAGACTTTAATATGGATTTGATGCCCTTTTTGTAGGTATAAGAGCTTCCACTCTTCTCGGAAGGCTTTCTCCAAGATTTTGGATTTACTTTGGGTATCTGTGTCCATTCATCCCATAGAGCGTTTATGAAGCTGAATGAAAAGACCTGGCTTAAAATCTCTGTCCCAGTTCATCCCAAAATTTTGGATGGGATTTAGGTCGGGCTCTGTGTGGGCCAGTCAAGTTCTACCACACCGAACTCATCCAGCCATGTCTTTATGGACCTTACATTGTGGACTGGGGCACAATCACAAAGCTGTGTCCAAAAGGTTGGAAGCATGGTGTTACATTAAGTTTGTCCTTCACTGGAAGCAAGGGGTCATGTAATCCAATAATCAAGTGGTGCGTCCCAATACTTTTGTCCATATAATGTAGGGCCCTGATGGAGTACTAATTCTATCTTTGACCGAATCCTTGTCTAGCAGCTCTTAATTTTATGTCCAGGTATACTTGTATGAGGTATGTGTTTTCTTTATAGAGCAGAGAAGTATGTTGCTCTGAAAAGGAAGGTCTGCCAAATACTGTAAATTTTATGTACACGTAATTAAAAAATACATATTTCCTGTTAGGCTACAAAGAATATTACTTAAATTAGCTAATTTGTTGAATTTCAGGAATATTATGTCATTTATAATACTATAGAAATGTAACCTGACCTGCAGTTTTACTATTCCATCAAGATTGATTAGATTCTTAAACATTGAGTAACTTTCTAAACAATTCAGTTAGTACACGATGAAAAACGTTATGTACTCAATTGAATTGATTAAATTTCATTCATTAACTATATTTAATAAACTATATTTAATAAACATTTTATTTCTCCACTCTTAATTTACCTCCTTCTTTATGTTTTGCTATAATTTAGAAATATTGTATTCACATGGAAAAATGTATTAGGTTTAATCCACGGTTTTCTTTACTTGTGACTGTCTTATTTCTTAGTGTTATAATTATTAAAACGCAGGTTTAAAACACTCTGAAATACAAAGTTATGCAGACAGAGTGAGAAACTGAAGTGTGGAATCACATACAGGCCCCTACAGTACAATTTCCATTCACGCACACTTTAAGGTGTTAAACTGAAAGTAGAATGTTCAAAGCAAAAAGTGCTCCCACGATAATAATACTAGGGTTCTTTGTGAAAGTAGCATAGAATATCTGTTCAGCCTCATTACTGCAGTAGGGAAATAAAAGTGGCCTACGAAGCATTCGGCAGCATCGTCCATGAGGCCCAGTTGGAAACGCTGCTCATCCTTAAACGTCTCTGCCAGTGCGTGCCGCAGGGTGTCCGAGGGCAACGCCCGCTCCCGACTTTGCTGAAACTGACTGAAGATACTCTGTCGTGAAAAGAAGGAGGGAAAGAAGAGCAAAGAAATCATTTCGGATAAGCATGTCTGGGCTGATTTTCTGCATTTATAGTAAGAAGAAATTTCTATATATTAGATTTTTCATCGGGCTATCACATTAAATTAAACGTTTTGCCAACCTATAAAGAAAATAAGCAAGAAAGCAGCTCATAGCCTTGATTTCACGCCCAAAGCTATCATGAAGCCACATTAGTGACAGGTCATTTGTTGCTTGTGTTTACATACTGACCTTTAAAGCACAGAAGATGCAGGCGTCGCCGAGGCAGAAGTGGGCAGACAGTTGCCTCAAACTCCTTCTGAAAATGTCCAGCTGCCAAAGAACCTGTGCGAGCAAAACAGGACGGTCCAACTGATCGTTGCTAATTCTAGTAATAAAGAAATCTCATGCACTTTTTCTTCTTTTTTGGCAAATCAGAGATTAATGGAGTAATCCTTAGCAAGCAAACTGACAAACAATGAATAACATTATTTATTTAGCTCAAATCTTCAAACAGTTAGTGCATGTGTAACAATATATATTTTGAATTTTTTAGCTTGATTTGAGAAATTCAATTTGTGATATTTTATAGATTTCACATACATAAAAAATTAGATTGCAGACCAAAAGCTTGTAAAGTAGCATATTGCAAAAAACAGTGATTTTTTTTATCATGGTTTCAATTCTCAGGTCAGACTTGTTCAGAACATTCATAGTTGAAAGAGATACTTAGCTCCTTTGTTTTGGTTTAGCGGTAGACTGTAGACAAAACAGTTTGTAAAGGCACTTGAAAATACTGTTTATTGGGCTGTAAAATAATTTTATTCCTAGGGAACAAATTAGCTAACATTAGCTAACATTAAAAACTGAACACCGCAAATTTGTTGAATTCAGTAAAACAGTAGTGTTTACACGAAGAGAAAAGGCCAAATACACATTTTTTTTGTTGAATACTTCTGTTCATCTATCAAACTTATATCACTAAACTAAAGTGAATGAAAAGGATTTTACTCTCTTCTCAGAGAACTAACCAGACAGTTACACAACATCAGAAAATAAAGAGATATCTTCCTAGTTGGGCAAAAAACCCTGAAACCTCATACAGTTTGTAAAAGCCACCTTGTAGGAAGGCTGGTGACTGGATAAAGCTTTAATCTAGTACTCACCTGCACAGCACTGTTGAGGAAGCAGCTGTTCTGGCCAGGCTCATTGAGGAGTCCTTTGGTGAGGGCT
Organism: Ladigesia roloffi; assembly: GCA_037577295.1. Taxonomy (NCBI): domain Eukaryota; kingdom Metazoa; phylum Chordata; class Actinopteri; order Characiformes; family Alestidae; genus Ladigesia; species Ladigesia roloffi. The sequence goes on along the minus strand of JBBKCR010000080.1, from coordinate 4,366,411 downwards.
AGCGAGAGCATGCTGCCTGGCTGATAGGACTTCCCCAGTCCTGGCCCACCAGGTCCCCCTGCGCCAGCAGCGCCGGTCCCTGGCTTCCTAAACAGCTTGACCCATGCCATGGGGCACGAGTCTGCCCTTTTCCAGAGATCAGAAGGAGTCACTTACATATGAAATCACAAGTACCTGTGTCCGGCAACATCTGTACCCAGCAGTCCCTGCGCCAGACAGAGGTAGCAGTCCCACAGAGGTCTGCGGGAAGTCCTAGTTTGGTGAAATGGCTACGGGAAGGAACAGTTTCTGGTGGGAGAAAGATTTGAGCGCACACCATTGGGATGGACGAAAGCGCCCCAAACACAGACGTCCTAGCCCGATGCGGATTTAAACCAGCGCATGATGTCTAGCCACAGGTAGTGACGTACTGCTTCTTCGCTAATCCCGCAGGTTGAATGACGGACGTGCTGTGTAGTCTATGTTTGGGGGAGAACCCTGGCAATGACATGCAATCGGTAAAGCAGGAGGGCGATGAGGGAGAGCGGGAGGAATCCATTTTTCTCCAGGGCTTTCCTGATAGGGGTCAACAAAGGTCAATCAGCAACTCATCCATAGGGACGTTTCAGAGTGTCGGCCCGGAACATTGGCTGCAAAGAATGACCTACCGTGATTGACAGAGAGAAAGAGAGGGAGGGAGAGAAAAGAAAAGAAAATCAATTGTTGTTAAATGGAAAGCCATTTCAGACTAGAGCAGCTATTTAGTAAAATGAAGTGTGACATTAACCCAGCTACTAATTAACAACTTGCTACTTCTGTATGTGAGAAGCGCTGTGATTTTCCATCGAGTTTATATAAAATCCTTCATATGTCCTTCACATTTCCTTTGTTATGCTTATGCTAAATCACTCTGGGCAGCATGCAGCTTTCCTTATCGTCTTTCAGGGCCTCTGGGATCAATAGGCCATAAAACATTTGCTGAGCGGCCTGACGTTTTATGCTGCTTCAGCTCTACAGGAGAGACGTGGCCAGGTCCAAACATTGCACCAGACACCCCTTTAACTCTGACTTCACTTTCAATGTTAAGAGGGATTAGGGATACTGCCAAGATATAATATCATGCCAATCTATCTAATGGCTGAACTGCAGAGTCCACAAAAACCCTCCTTTACTTCCGTGCAGTATGCTCTTTTGACTTCTGCTGTCTGGGTTTTTGGAGATTTCCCTCAACTAGCCATTACATTAAAAGAACCTGCCAAATATAGTGAAGGTCCCACTCATGCCACCAAAACAGCCATGCTTCACGAGACCTCTGGAAGCCCCCAAAACAGACAGACTCCACAAGACCTCTGGAAGTATGCTGGAGAATCCGGTAACAAGATATTGGCAGCAGATCTTTTTCATCCTGTAAATTGCATTGACGGTACCTGGACGTTTGTCCAGCACATCCCACAGATGCTTGGGTTGGATTAAGGTCCGGGTCAATTTGGAGGACAAGTTCAAATATGAACGTTCCTCAAAACATCCCTGAGCAATTTTTGAAGAGCGGCTGAGCGCACTGCCCTGGTGAAAGAGGAAAGCGACATTAGACAATGCTGTTGGAATGAAAGGGTGTACATGGTCTGCAAGAAGTGGCACGTGTCAAATTAAGTTCCACATGAATGTCAGCACCCAAGGTTTTCCAGGTAGAACATTGCTCACTATGCTGCCTTCTTCCCAAACAGCGCCCTGATGCCATCTCTTTCCCAGGTAAGCGAGGCACACACACCGAGCTGCCCACATGATGTAAAACTAAATGTGATTCATCAGTACCAGGACACCTTCTTCCACGGCTCCATGGCTCTCCAGTAATGGTACTCAAGAGACCACAGTTAGTCAGTTTTAGCAGTGGGCAGCGGTCAACATGGGCCCTCCGACCGGTCTTCAGCTGCACAGTTGCATATGCAGCAAAGCTATTATGCACTTTGTGCACCACCAGATTTCACTTTACCAGTAAATTTTGCTATAGTACCTCTTTTGTGGAACCAAACCAGATAGGCTAGTCGGTGCACCCCAGGTATTTCAGTGAGCCCTGGGTATTCATGACCCTGTTGCTTGTTCACTGGTTGACCTTCCTTGATCCACTTTTGGTAGACACTAAGCACTGCATAGCAATGCTATTCAGCTCACTTGCCAGTGGTTTTAATGTTGTGGCTGATCAATATAAATGTCTCTTTAGGACTGGCATCAATACGTTTTCAAATTCTGATTAGGTTCCACTGACACTTTTATGTTTTTGTGGAATTGGAACTTTTTATTGGAGGATACATTTTTGTTGTATCTTGGTGACCTAAAAATTACCTGGTTGTATTATTCTGACAGTGTACTGTAGTATTAGAAATACTCCTCTAGAAGTGCAACTTTTTAAACCAGTGTTTACAGTTAATGTCAGAGCACTATGAGTCATGAGAGGCTCTTAATCATTCACAGCTTTGTCTTGATTCTCATGATCATAATCTGCGATGATGAAAAAAAAATGCAGAGAAAACAGTTGCGACAGTAGCTAACATGAGATGAAAGCTTTTGACGAGCAGTCAGCATTCCATTTGCATAATCCTAAATGGTCTTTGCTAGCTCTCGGTCAACATCAGCAAATTACTGGTCTTGAGTGAAGTATCCTTGGAGCACCATCAAAAGCGGCTAAATGATTATCTTAAGCACACAGCGAGAAGAGAAAGGACAAGGACTGTGGGACCCTCAGTGCTTTGTCCTTCAGGGGATTTAAATCAGCAACGGGGAGTGCCTCAACCGCTGTTTTCCACACTTTATGGTGCCTATACTGTGCAAAGAACACCTTTCATTAACTTAGAAAAGATGCTGAAAGCTAGGGATGTCCAGATCCGGTCACATGATCAAAATCGGTCCCGATCACGTATTTTCAGACTCGATCAGAATCGCACGTTACCTCCCGATCAGGACTCGAGTATACATG
>JBBKCR010000080.1:4323982-4345219 GCA_037577295.1 Ladigesia roloffi | reverse complement strand
GGGTCCCTGAGCAAGACCCTTAACCCCAAGTTGCTCCAGGGAGACTGTCCCCTGTAGTTAGAAATGGAAGTCGCTTTATATAAAAAGCGTCTGCTAAATGCCGTAGATGTTGTAGGAGTTCCTTTGTTAACAACTTGTGTTATATGACAACACTGTGGATAAGAATGTAAGAGCCAAGGGCAGCCAAACTAAATGGGGTCCATGTTTGCAAAAGTAAAACAATGGGGACAAATACCACCAAACAATGCTTTAGGTATTTTTATATTTAAACCTTGTCTACTTTAGTCTCTCTGTGCTCCCTGTTTCTGCTTTTGCTTCATCTTGAGAAAAGGCAGACTTTCCCAGGAAACATGGAAAAGCCACAACATGGAAACTTACTTTCCAGATGCCTGTTGTCAGGAGATTTCCTGAACTAAACAATAAATCATTTCAGGCTGGGCCTCTGCCAAACACAAGAGGACAGCAACAGTTGTTAAGCAATAAATGTATCACTGAAAAATTCATTGCATTTGAAAACTATATATAACTGAAAACTAAAAATAAGTATAAACCTTTTTTAAATGAATAGGATTAATACTTCAATAAACAGTTTTCAATTCATTTTAGGTGTTAGCTCCTTCACTTTAACACCATGAGCCAATACTTCAGATACCTCCATATACAACATAAATAAGGACAAGATTTCTAGAAGTGCCAAAAAAAAATTTAAGACAGGATATTTTTTCCAATCTGATTTTATTACATCATCCTGCAGGATAACTATATTCAGTCCATTCTGTGCCTATAGACACTAAAAGACCAAAAAAGGAAAAACAAACAAACAAAAAAAAACCCCACACCTTAAGAGATGGAGAAAAAAAGCTCACATAATGACAAAATTTAAAGTGAGAGATGAAATGAGGAACAAGGAATGATGGTTACACAAAAAATATATAAAACGGTAAAATTACAAACAATTTTACTGCTATTTAAAGTAACTGAAAGGGGTAAATGAAAAACATGACCAAAAAAATTAGTAGGTGTCCTTGTTAGGACAAAAAGCAATTTTTCCCCACTCATTTTGATATGGGGAAAGCAAACTTCAGTTGAATGGGGGGAAAAAACACAATGCTTTTGACTGTGTCCCCTTTAAACACAGTGAGAAAATCAAAAATACAACTAATCACGCTACTCCTCAAAAATGTCAGAATTACCATCGTTATTTAGCACTGCAAGTGCTTTATGGAGTTCTCTCCAGAATGTCCACCATTATTAATATTAATAATATTCCTTCATTATTTGATATATACAGATATTTGCAGTGTTCTGCTTTGCTTTTTTTAAATTATGCCTGTCTCCTGTTTTTTTTCTTCTTCTTGTAAGTACACTTGAAAATAAAATGATTCCCCCCAGAATCTACAATAACCCTCAAATGTCACTCATGAACACAAACACACTCACACACACACAGACATACACAAATTACATAAAGTCCCCTCCCTTGACCTTACATGGCCTCTCGCATGCACACACTCACCCTCCCTTTCACGTTTAGGTGCGGTCCTGTTGGCCTGCATTCAATGTGCCAGCGTACAGCTGGTAACCGTGATGTTCAATAGTGTTTTATAGAAGTGAAGGGAGTCGGCTTTCATCATTACCACAATGAGGCATGTTTACTTGTTTGACCATGTAGACATTGGGGCTGCACAATAGGTTTGTTAATCTTTGTGATAATGGTTTTCACAATACTGATATTTAACCAGGGCATTATTAAAAAGTTTTTAACCGAACAATAAGGGCCGGTTTTAAGCTTCATCTCGGACTAAACGGCAACATTAATGGTGTTTCACCCCTTTTATTTGCAGCTTTATCTGGGTCTGAAAAACCACCATTATTTCAACAGACCCGTTTCTATCAGCGTTTGGGGGACAAAAAAAAAACAACACACACAAACGATCCAAAAAGCACAATATACTTTTTCCTTAATGCACGTGTGCATCTAAAAAACAAAGTACACAAAACGATAATTGATGACACTTGCCCCCCGCCCAATAGACTTTCTTTATAGGCTTCTGGCTACACCATATGCTTTTTCTGTTGTGTACAAGTCTCCTAAACATTGGGAAATTGGTCTGTTCAACGATGATATCATAGAGAAATACAAATTAGATGTTTTCAGATTAGGTGCCGTGTCTTCACCAGTCAAATCTCAAGATGCTTGTTGGTGTTTCATGAATCAAATTATTCATTTAATCCAACAAGAAAATTATTTTGGTCCAAAAAAAAAAACCCAAGCCAGTCTGTAATGGTAATGAATCCTCAATGCATTTTGTATACCTCAAGTTATACAAAAAAAAAATTCTATATGAAACATTACATCTGTCTACATTGTGCAGCCCTAAGCAAGCCAGCGACTTCTTGCTTTGTCTTACGAAAGCCAGATAAATAGGGTGTTCACAGATCTGTAATCAGACTGGAAAAGCCAGCCTAATGGTGGCCCTGTACTAGTGAGATATTGAGACATGAAGACAATACTGTGCTTACGATCTTAAGTGCCAAGAGAGATGGGTAATGGACAGAATGTGACAAATTAATATCAACTCCCTTGACATACATATACACACACCCTTGCAAATCAACACTATTGCACATTACATATAGCATTCTCTCATACACAACTACTTAACCCCTTCTTCTTTCCACACTATGAATGACATTAGTGGGTAGGGGGCTTTTTAGTAAAGGCGCAGCAGGACTACTCACTCCCTGGACTGCAGAGCGATGCTTTTCTGCAAACAGCATTGAAAAATGAGAGCAAGAGTGCATCCCTTCCCTTATGTGATAAAACAGAGGCAGGAGAAGGCAGGAAAGAACAGAGGATTAGGTAGGCAAACAAATAAATGAAGGCCTATCAAAAGTCCTGTACGTTCTTTTGTTGTCTCCAGTGATGACCATTGCTTAATATATAGGCAGAGGGTAAGGAAGAATCTGATTAGTAGACCAGCTGACTGAGATGTGAAAGTTACAAGTGACATGTACACAGGGTGAATGAATCATGGCCAATTTGCCCAGGCAAAGACAGATTAGGGAAAAGAGAGCAGTTTGCTGCATTTCATTTGGGGTAGTCCACTCCGCTGTGGGAGACGCGCATTATTTGGATCAGAAGATGTCAGGGCATTCATCCCAGTTGCCTTGTTCCTTGGCCTCCCAGTATCCCCCTTTGTAGATGTGTGTGACCTCTCCACTCACTTCGTCCTCATGCCGGTCAAACCACATGGACCTGTAGTTGTCCTGGGGAACACCTATTTAAATAAAACAAATAAATAAATGAATAAATAACCCACATACAACCCTCAAGCTATTCCGTTCATTAAAAAGTAAAAGGGGGTCCCATCCAGGAGCACTGAAAGAAACCCATGTTCCCAACAATAAAAAAAACAGATGAAAAGCAAATAGTTACCTGACAGCGAGGTGACAGATAAAAGGCATAAACAAACAAACAGTCACAAGTAACGTAACAGAAGTCATAACATGATTGTTAACCAGGAGTGTTAAATCTTATCTGCAGGTTTTCTTTACAGCAATAATTTGAAGACTCAGGTCAACTGATTAAGTGGACAAGTGCAATGACACGAGTTCTTTGTGGATAAGATTTGACACCCCTACTCTAGGCAAGGCATGTTTATTTGTACAGAATATTATGGTATAAAAAAAATACACTCTGCTTTTACAGATAACAAGCATAAAAGCAAGCACAAAATACAGAACAAGAATAATTTAAGATCTATTAACATAAGGTAAATAAAGCAATGCAAAAGAACAAAATCGTGACTTTTGTACAAATCTCACTAGTTAAATAGAAGCAGCAGAAAACAAGGCAGGTTTCAGTTTCTTTTTTTATCTCCATGGGGAGATTGTTCCAACAGGGACTAGCATAAAGACTAAATGCCATTTCACACCATTTCAAGTCTCATCTAGGCACCACTAACTGACCAGCTCCAGCAGACTGAAGAGATCTTCCAGGCTGATAAAAAGAGCACATTGATCCAATTCTCAGGTTTGTACACTGGCTTCAGATTCAGCATTGAGTTCAAAGTCTTGAGAACTGCATGCGTTACTCAGTGGTTTTGGCCCTAAATATATATTCAAGCTCCGGTTTCCTCCCACCACCAAACACATGCATGATTGTGAATGGATTAATAGTCACACCTACAGGCAATTTGGTGTGCTCAGAGAGTGTGAATGTGTGTGTGGCCCTGCGACATGCTGGCGATTCTCCAGGGAGTGCCCTGCCTTCGCACGTAGCTGCTGGGGGGGGGGGGGGGGTGTCTGGAGCCTATGCCAGCTGCTATGGGCGAAGTCAGGGTACTCCCTGGAAAGTCGCCAGCATGTCACAGGGCCCCACACACACACACACACACACACACACACACACACACGCACAGTGACACCTATGGGCAATTTTGTGTACTCTATCAATCCATCCACAATCATGCATGTTTTTGGTGGTGGGAGGAAACCGGAGTTTGAAGGTATATTAGGGGGCCAAAACCACTGAGTGACACATGCAGTTATCAAGACTTTGAACTCAATGCTGAATCTGAAGCCAATGTGCAAACCTGAGGATTGAACCAATGTGCTCTTTTCTCCTTGTGTTTTTATGATAATTCTGGCAGCAGCATTTTAAATCTGCGGTAGATACCCAACTGTCTTTTGGGGAGGCCAATGAGAAAAATGTTACACTAGCCTGTCCGACAGGACACAAGGGCATGGCTGAGTTTCTCCTAATCCTGCTTTGCCACAAAATCTCTACCTTAGCTATGTTCTTGAGGTGCCAGAATATTGATTTTGTTATAGCTTTAATAAACTCAATTGTAATCTTATTTATCTGTTACCAAATCAAACCCTCTCTGTATTGTCTCTCTTAAATCACTAAATGCAGCAAAATTTCCTTTAGCTTATTTTTTGAGGCATAAACACAGTCAGTCAGTAGGTCTGAAGTCATTTGGAAGCATGTATATGTTAAACAGAAAGGGACAGAGAATGGATCGTAGTGGGACTCCATACGGCAATGCAGTATTCTCTATTTTGTCTATACAGACATTTAAATCTGTGAGTAGCCACGTCCTGAACATTCTGAGGACCTTATCCGTGAGCCAAATCCAATTTTCTCCAACATTACAATTATGATAAATTATGTCAAAAGCTGCACTAAGACATAGCAGTTACAAGATAGTTATCTTACCCATAACATTACTTAGTCAAATGTCTTTTAATAGAGCTGTTTCAGCACTATTCTATTTTGAAACTAAGACTATCCACCAAAAAACAATGGAACCATCACTTCCACATTTTCTAAGTATTCTAAACAATTAAGAACCAAAGAAATGACAGAGACTAAAAGAAGCAAAGTAAAGCTAAAGAGAGTCTCTAAAGGGGGGAGCTCTAAAGCCTAGCAATACTTGCTTTTTGCTGGAGTTCCATAGGGACGATCCATGCCCTCCACTAAAGTAAGAGTAAATGAGCAAATGAGGAGATATACCGTGTGTGTGTGTTAGATACACTTGTATGAAAAATTTAAATATACCTGGTCAAATGACATATTGTTGAAAAAAAATTATTAAATGTATCTCCTATGATTATGAAACATGTATTTATGTATAAGATTTTATCGTGCACCAGTTATGCACCGCATTTGTTTAATAACTTTCTGACCAATGTGTTTAAAGGGGACCTATTATGCAAAGATCACTTTAATTATAAAATGTCTATGGCCTATACAAAACAGGTTAATGGAATTCTTTGAACAAAATCACTCCATGGCCCCTACCTGACGCCAGATGGGGTCAATTTAGAGTTTGTTACGCATTTCAGTGGCAATCTTGGGTCTTTGCAGCTATATATATGCCAAGTTCTACTGTGCCTGACCACTGCAGTGGCAAAAACATGCTCAAAACACAATAAAACAACATCTGCTATTGGTTAATGCAAAGAAATTGGCATAAACATACACCAATCACGGCATAAAATGCGTGTTTTGTTACCGCATATGTATTCAGTAATATGTATTCGCATATGTATTCACGCTCCGCTGCGCCACAACACCAGGTCCGCCATTATGTCTGCTAGTTTTGTGAGCAGGGATAATAAGCCGTGCTCAATGTCTACCGGCACACAAGTGCTGTGTTCATCTTGCTCTGGGTCCAACTCAGGTTTTAACATGTAGGACTGGTTACCGCCAATTTTCTGTCTTTCCCACATTAGTTTATTGTCCCAATACTTTTTTCCACCTAGTGTATCTCAAGCTTTCTCTCTCCCTCCCTCCCTTCCGGTTGGTCACCATACAGGTCACAGAATCAAGGGATGGAAGGAATGAAAGAAAGATAAACAATTGTAGTGGTGTTAAGGACATGGGTTCTAATGTAAAATTCAGAAGTTACACGCACAGCTTAAGCGTGGGATGGGTGGGGCGTGGCCAGCAACAGGTTATTTGCATAAAAAGGAACACAATCTGAAACAGCCTGTTTGGAAAGGTATATTAGGGGGCCAAAACCACTGAGTAACACATGCAGTTATCAAGACTGACCTCAATGCTGAATCTGAAGCCAGTGGAAGCCCATAGACCTATTATAAGTTTTTTACATAATAGGTCCTATTATGACCTTTTGCATAATAGGTCCCCTTTAATAAAAGGAGCAAATTTTTGTTTGATTGATCCATATGTACAATTTCATATAGCCATGTAACAGTTTACTACATGTCTGCCATAACAGTTGGGTTCTTGCATGTGTAGTCATACAGTAGTGTGTGTGAATGCAGAAAGCGGTACTTGCTTGAGAATGATGGTGGGTGTGAACCATGCAGTGTTTCAGCTGAAACAGGGGGTCAAATGAATGAGTGAAAAAGACAGAGGGAAAAACAGAACAAAAAAGGTTATGAAGGATGATCCTGAAAGACTGAGGCCTCTACAAAAACAGGAAGACACAGGATGATTGAAAATGCTGTGGCCAAAAAAAGACATTGAATGAATTGAAGTCACAAGGACAACACAGATCTAGACTGATGCCACAAAAGAAAATCAGGGCTACTTGCTTGAGATTGAAAGATCAAATGTCTCATCGTTGTAAGCTGGGTGTGGCAAGACAAATGGAAATAAAGAAACAAAAGTAAAAATGGAGAAGTAGAATGACAGTGGAAAGGGATCAAATGTGAAACATAGTTGAATGAATCTACACTTAAGGGCTGCAGTGTGGAGTCAAAATTAGGAAAAAAACGGTAATGAGGTGTTGTCATTACATTACATGTGTGTCAGTAATTTTGCCTGAATTGTAAGTTGAGTTTGTGTGCGAGTTTAACAAACTGGGGTTGAAACATATTGCGATGCTGTGTACATTTTCAACTGGACCCATTTTAATTTGTGTTGCAGAATGCATCGTCATGGTTACTCATGCAGCACAGTCACCCATTTTGATGGTTGAGTTGATCAGAACTCCCTGTGGCCTTTTTAGTATGGTCATTCATAGTGCCTGGGTCTTTGAATGGCACTGGCTAAATGGAATTACACCAAGCATAACATATTATCTATGAGTATTTAGTCATTTACTTACTATATCATAATAAGAAATCTCAGATGATCTTTGAATGACTAAGTGGGTACGAGAGTAAATATCAAAAGGCATAATCTTCTAGATTAGCCAGCGTATGAATCTTACTAAATGAACAGCGGATGGAGGTCTATTACATAATTGTAACAACAGCACTAACTCCTCAGTCACCAAAAACATGAATAAATAAAAGATGAAGATACAGAAGAAGAAGCAGACATGGAAACAATAATGAGTGTATGAAAGAATACTTGCTTTTGTAAGCCGTCTCAGTAGGCTCAGTGGCAATCTCCAAATTGTCATCTGATGAGGAGGACAGAAAGCCCAAAAATGAAAAATGAACAAATAATAATAAAAAAAAAACGACTAGTGTAAAACCAGGTCAGGTCAGAACAGTGGAAAATGGGATGCCACTGGATATTGCTGGCACTGTAGAACAGGTTGACCTACCTTAATCTACAGCGAATTGTGTGTGTGTATATGTTAGAGGGGAGGAAAGAGATGGGTGCAAGACAGGCAGAGGAAGAACAAGAGTACTTGCTTTTTAGAGGCGAGTCAGTTATGGAGTCCTCAATGACAGCTTGAGGGAAAGACAGAGGCAAAGGAAAGTGAAAGTGAATGGGGAAACACAAAATTTGGAGGAGATGCCACAGGAATAACACACGATACTATATCCAATGTATGTGAACAACTCCGCAAATTTTTCAGACAATTCCTCTTATTTATAAGGGTTACAGCCACACCTGCTGCCACCTTTCCCACAAAGTAGTTGGTGACATTTATGTTCTGCCCAACTGTGTGCTAGTATTATGGGAAGGAAATGACTTGGAGCAACGACACCTCAGTGAATGAGCAGCTGCACACAAGCTTAAGATCACAACGGGCAATGGAAAGCTTCTACTGGAGCATGCTGCCACTGGACTGTGAAACAATGGAAACATGTATTCTGGAGTAGTGAATCACACTGCACTTTCTGCCAGTCTGATGGATGAATCTGGGTTTGGCAGGAGGAAGGAAAACGCTACCGGAACGCGCAGTGCCTTCAGTAAAGTTTAGTGCAGACATGATAATGTGTTGTATTTTCAGGGTTTAGGCTTTAGTCAAATGTAATAATTATTACATAATGGAATTTCTAACAAATATATGGTTCCAACATTATATTAATGCCTTTGGGTTTGGGATAAATGCCCAATAAGCTTATATAGGCATGACGGTTAGATGTCCACATACTTTTGATCATATAGCATATACAAACAAGACAAAGACAGACCGAACAAAAAAAAAAAACTGACCACACAGCACAAGGAAGGCATTAATCAAGATGTGAACGCTCCATAAAATAATACATCCAAAAGATCCATATAATTCTTCAGTTTCCAACCACTTACCCTCATCAGCAGTGCTGGCCAGTCGGACAGCCTCCCTCTCTCTCTCCCTGCGCACGCTGCGCTGTTTCTCCTCCAGACGCTGCTTCTCTGCATTGGCTTCTTCCCACATTCCCTGTTCCATCAGCCGCTGGTCTGGACGCCGCCGGCTGTCTGTGGGTGCAACACCCTCCTCTGGCTCATTCAGAGTCAGCGCAAGGGACGAGAAATAGTACATGGTCTCCGCTCCCTCCCTGAGACACATAATAGAACAACTGGTGATTTTTAACTAGTTCTGGGGGAAACAAAATGAATGTTTCCCTTTTGAAGACCAGACATGACAACACATGCAACACACTGTTCTCTAGAATTTGGCCAAACCAACGCTTTAAAACTCTCTTGATAAAAAAAAAAAAAAAACCCAAAAAAGACAAAAGTAAAAAACTACTGCAGAGAATGTACATCATAAAATTATGGTGTTATGAAGCACTTAAAATGCCTCAAATACTTGTAATGTTCCCACTGGTTTTGGAACTTCTTTCCAGCAAACAAAAGGAGCACACTGCCACCTAGTGCAGTGCATGTTTAAAGTAAAAGACTTTGCTCGTAATGCTGGATTGTTGGAACAAAACTGCAAAATCTTTGTATTAAAATACCTTTAACATTTAACCAGAATGTTAAAAAGGTTTTATTTTCATAATAATTTTAGGCAACGGTATTGCAAAAATGTGCAGATGCGATGAAAAAAACAAAAGGCAACATGAAGGGCAGTCTCTCTTACGGCAGCGGGGTTTTTCTCCACAGCTCACGGGGTTTGAGTGTCTGGTACACGGTTTTCTGGCGTCCTTCTGTGCCGTTCTCTCCACCGCGGCTGCTTTGCATCACACGTGAACACTCCATCTTTTCATCCCATGTCCCTGAAAGTACATAGTGCGCCTTCCCATCCTTATCTGTCACGACCCCAGTGACCTGAATTGAGAAAGAGACAAAAGGAGGTGTTAGGCATGTAGACCGGCCAACTGACAGAAAACTTCCGATTTAATAATGAGGCGAATGAGGGTTGGAATGCACACACCTTCCTAGCCACATCTCTGGAGAAGTAGCTATAGGGAGCAAATTTAAGGTGGCATCGATCGCCTGTTCGATGGTTAATTACATCTATCTCCCCAGACTGCAAGAAAAGAGAAAGAAGGGACAATATGAAAAAAAGAGCATAACATAATAAGCTTTCATGAAATCAATTACAAAACCAAAATGCCAGCACATGCCAGCCCATGGTGGTTATTTAATATGGCAAAACAAAGATACAATTTAGCAGTTTTTAAAAGTCACAAAGTATCTAAAACTAATATAATGTCAGTAAAACTAAATTAGATTTCCTACCTGGTCTATCCACAGCTTGCCTACGATGATATTATGCACTGTGGTAGTCACCTTCTTCCATGAATAATGATTGTTACTCTTCTCAAATATACAATGAATAGAACCTGGACAGGTAGAGAAAGGCATATTACTCAGACAAAATTTTCACTGGATTCGGAGGTTTGGCAATGAGGGGCAACAGGCAGCACACACTTTAAAAACATTTGCCTAATATTGTGTATAGTACCACAAAAATAGCTATGTGTACTGTCAAGGCATGAACTCCACAAGGTGGTGAATCTGGCACCACAATGTTAGCGAGTCTTTTAAATCCTGTAAGTGGCGAGGTGGTACCACAAAGCATCAGATGAGTTTGTCCAGAACATTTCAGAATTCTCAGTCCATTGTTTATATAGCGATTATAATAACAAATGTGAATCCACTCTGTACTCATATGCAACAAAATTTTTGAATGTAACCGAGAGAATAATTTTTCAAAATAATTTTATTTTCCAATATGAAATTTTTCGTACTCCGGAAATTTTTTCAGTACCAATTACCAATTGACCCACAGACCAGTACTGGCCTAAAGCATGGGAATGCCTTCACAGCCTCCAGTGTGGCTTTATCTCAAAGTGCATCCTGGTGCCACTTCTTCCCAATGTAAGAAACACACATGCACCCGGCCATCCACATGATGTAAAAGATGTGCATGCTTCATCAGACCAGGGCACCTTCTTCCATTTATCCATGGTCCAGTTGTCATTGTTGGCGCTTGCAACACTGGATGGGGTCAGCATACAGAAAAAAGTGAATCGCAGCTTGCTATCACAGCGCACAATAATATTTTTGGTACAGCACCATTTTAGTGGGATTGGACAAAAGGGACTAAAGGCATTGTTGAGCCATGGGTGCAATTTACTGTCAGCAGTTAATTGGCTGTTGTCCTACTAGCCACTGCATACAGGGAAGTTTACCGCGGACTGGACGTAGCTTGTTTATATTACAAATACAATACATGTGAATCCACTGTGTATATTCGTATGCAACTTTACAAGCAGGTTCCTCATAGCATTGTGCCAACAAATATCTCCTCTGCTATCCCCTCTCTTTCACCTTCCTCTGTTGCGGCCCGGGGTTTGGGGACCACTGCGCTTTGCTCTGAAACCCATTATTTCCTATGGCTTGTGCGGCGCGAGAACTGCGTTGCGTTGTGCCAAGCTCGAATCAAAGCATCGAAGCGGGATAGTGTTCAGTCCGCCCCTTCAAAACACACACACACACACAGCGGGTATGGAGATGTAATGTGCATCAGCAACAACATTTATTATTACTGCTGTTAATATTATAATGTGATGTAGGGTGGAGGTAGCTCAGTGGGTAAGACACTTGCCTCTGGACCCTGAGGTCCTGGGTTCGAATCGTACCCCAAGCACCACCACTGGGTCCCTGAGCAAGACCCTTAACCCTAAGTTGCTCCAGGGAGACTGTCCCCTGTAGTTAAGGAATGGAAGTCGCTTTGGATAAAAGGCGTCTGCTAAATGCCGTCAATTGTGAATTTCTCTGCCTGAACCCGACATGGGCCGAGCCTGCTGCTGTCCTCGGGCCAGGCAGGGCTATGCCGTGTCGGGTTCGGGCAGAGAATCTAAACTCTAAACTGAATATATGTATGTGTAGATATATGCCTGTAAATATGCTGCTGATAAACTCATCAATTGGCAACATAAGTCCACAATCACGGGCCATGATCAAGCATTTGTTTTTTTAAATCATTACTTAATTAGCCTATTTGGTTGAGGAGCTATGCCAAATGTATAAATATATGAATATTTTGGCAAAGTTAAATTGCTGCGTGTCATGCGCAGCAGCGCTCCATCTCCTGCCACTGGTACACATTACACTGGTCCTGCTGTGCTGTACTGTGCAGAGTTTAAAGTGAAACATGGAGCTTGAAGATGTGAAGATGAATATAAAACTGAGAGAATTAAATTTGAGCAAGTATGGAGGAAAGTTGGAGGTATGGAACCATTTCCAGCAAGTCGTGGGCAGGGACAACATATGTGTCTGGTATATTTCCTATAAACTCTGTCTGCTTTTAGTTAGACTGACGTCACGCTCGGTTGCGTTCTCCCTTCAGCTGGAGTGCCCTGAGCTCTGAACACTCCGAAAGTAAATAAACCAACAACAATTCCATCCACACTCTGAATTTACAAAGGGTTTCAAAGGACCAGTGTGTGCTCGGAGCTCGGAGTGTCTGTTTAGGGACGCACCCACAGTTGAAAATGTGTGTTATAACGACCCACATATTAAAAAATGTGATACAGTTAATATTCATTACAGTTAATAGTTCAAAGTGTTAAATTGGCATCAAACGCCTCCACATCTCAATCTGATCAAGCATATCTGGGATGCACTGGACAACTATTCTGATCCATGTAGGCATCATGTTTTTGTGGCAGATACCACAGCACACCTCCAGAGGTATTCTCAAGTCAAGAGGTTTTTTCAGCATGAGGGGGGATGTACAGATTATTAGGCAGGTGGATTTAATGGTATGACTGATCTGTGAACATTTATAAGCAAACTGCATTTCTCAGAAATTAATATAATGCATGCATAATTTGAAAGTACCAGCAAAAATTGGGGTGGCTTAGGGATCAAGTACTTGTATGAAGTATCATCATTTTTGTTTATTGGCTGATGTTATCAACATAGCTGAACGCTTTAGGGAAAAGCTGATAGAGGACGCTTTGCTCATTCGCAACAGTATTAACTCTCTGAGCTTGGCGGTCCCACATATGATTTTCCAAAACAATCATGTTAAGCTCCACAAGTTTTTGTCATCAAAACATATACTCCACTAGAAACTATGAGCCCTCTACTTTTAAAATATGCATGTTCTCAAATTAAATATATCGATAGAATAAAAATTAAGCATGTGATTTTCTGTCCCGCTGCACACTGTAACCACGCCCCTCATGTATTTAGATGTAAAACAGCAATCTGAATACATAAATAGCAAAACGAGACAGAGAGACAGAGACATTTAATTCCCTACTACATACCGAGGGGCATGATGGAGAGGTATTTTCCCCTAAACTTGCTGGCCACAGTGATCTCCTGTCTCAGGGTCCAACCTCGCTCAGAGATAGCATGATGTGCTGCTGCTGGAGGGTGATGACTAACCTGGAGCCAAAAACATTTTCAAGCATGGGCTCAACATAATTTATAGTATTCACGGAACACCTGATATCATGGAACACTACATTACAAGCCAAACTGAATTAACACAATTCTTTTCCCAATATTACGTTGTTGTTTGGTCAAGACATGTTTGCGACAATTTCTCTCTTAACCCAAGCATCACTCATGACCTAAGCTTGGTGTCTAAAGTTTTTTTTTTTTGGAGCAACTAGGCTCATATAGCTAACAAATAATGAAAGCTTTTACCCAACCAAACCGCACTGTGCAAAGTGTCTAAATGATCACACTTTTGTCTCAAACTCATTTGCAATTAGCAGTCAACTATTTCTAGCGCCCTCTCCGTGTCTACTTTTTCCTCTCCATCCCGGTCTCCTCACCTGTTCGCAGAGTGATCTATAGCCACTCTCCTGCAGGCGATCTAGTTCGAAGGTCTCCCCCAGTAGTGGGTTGAAGGGCTTGCCTGTGCGGTGCACAGTAGTAGAGTAGGAGGAGACAGTGAATGCAGCCACATAGCACAGTTGCTCCAGGGAGCTCTGGCACTTGGCGGCACGGTCAAGAAGCTCAGAGTACTCCAGATCCTCTGACAGACGCTGCAGCATAGAGATGGGCTCATTGAAGTTCACCTGGAAGAGGTGAAAAGTGAAGATGTGAGAAAACTAAATAAATACAAATTAATATTTCATTTTAAATCATTGACCAAAATATTTGTAAATCATTAATCACTTACAGTAGTTAATAGTCTTAAGATTAACTACATAATAAGCCTGCAGCTTTAGGGTAAATGCCAATTTGAATATCAATTTCATAATGTCAATGTACACTTATGACACTTTTACATATATCTGATAAGCAAAGAACTGACATTGAATACAAAATATAAATTACTAAAACAGTAAAACAACTACTGCTTTGCAACAGTCAACCACATACAGGCATTGGGATTTTGGAGAGCTCTTTTCCGATACAGTTCTTCATGATGCTCCAGAGATTGAGCGAGTAGTTAGGTTTGTCTGGGATTCGCGCTCGCCTCTTCCTCACAGGTTCCACCTCCTGTGACTGAGGAGACTCTGGATTGGATGCCAAAGACTGCTCGTCCAGCTTGAAATCAACCAAAGGTATGTCAATTTAAATCAAATGCTACCCACTATTAAAACCAATGTACTATGATTCATCCGATGCTACTCAAAATTTATATGAAGAACAGAGCAGGGAGACTAACATGAATCTGCATAAAAGCCTAAGGGAAATGCATGACTCAGGTCTTTACATCAAACAATAAACAGTCAGGACAAAAGATAGAAGACAGGTGCACAAAACCCCTGGAGGCATGTGAGACAATCTCTTTGAGAGGAAAATGTATTTTATATAGCGTATTTGTTTTTGAAAATGCACAGGACGAATTAGGTGAAAGAAAAAAACTATTCTGTATACAGCCAAATATGTTAAATATATTTCCAAAGAAACCATGCTCCAATTGAAACTGAGAAGGTGGCTTGCCTTTGAGTTGTAAGGACAAAAACACAACAATAAAATGCTAAATGTTAGCATTCATAGACACAATCCAAAGTCCTGTGATTAGTAATTGTAAAAAACAGAACAGAAATATATTATTGAATAAAAGAATGTTTGTTGTGGAATAACTGCAGCATGCTTTTTTATTTGTATTTTGCTGTTCCATATTTTTCTAAGATTTCTAAGATTTAGTGAAAAAACAAACCCCTCAAAAAACAAACATTCAACATCAATAAAATATTTTAAGAAAACACATGCTTGATGTCTTACCGATGTCGTCCCATCATCCATTCCCATCTCGCTGCTGATCCCACTGATGTTGCTGCCTGACCTCCTGAGAGCAATGCCGTAAAGGACAGAAAGAGGGAGAATGAGAGAGCGAGTGTGAAAAAGGGTAAAAAGAAAGAGGGGAGCAGAGGCCACACACTTAGGTCTAGTGTACAGTTATATGAGACAAACAATGAAAACAAGAATGGAACAGAAACAAAGGGAATGAAAATGGGACAGAAACACACTGCAAACAGAAAGGAAAAAACCTGTGGTATTTGGGGTCGGCTGGAATGGTGATGAATTCTTGCACATCTTCGCATGCATCGAAAAACTCATTTTCATCATCATCACTGGCATCGCCCTTTCCAGGACCCGTGCCTGAATCAGAGAAAAGACAATGAAACCACACTTAGAACATAAACATTTAGAAGACATTCTAAAAATGAGAAGGAAAAACAATTACTACATTTAAAGGTAACTGGCTTTTATTTTAACCACTTTATATAGGTTAAGTAAATAATTATGAAGACCAGCTGGTATTTTCAAATAAGGTTTAAAGTTCAGTCCCTGTGTGTATTTATGAGTGAACTGCCCACCTTTGCTGTCTGCAGTGGGGTTGCTTGATGATGCAGGTAGTACAGTGGCTCCTCTGAAGGCTCTCTCTAGGTGGTTGTGTTGCTTGGCGAGCTGCTCCAGGGTCTCCTCCAGCCTAACCCTTTGCTCTCTCTCAGCCTGTAAAGCCTTCTGCCAGCGCTTGCTGTGAGCCTGCGCCAAGGCCAGGAAGTCCCGGCAGGCCTAAACATCACATTCCAATGTTGTCCAGAAACCAGAGGTTTGGGAGAGGAGAGAATGACCAATGAAGAATGACATTCCAGGAAAAGAAACTTATTAAATTTAATCCTATACTTAAAGTTTAATTTAAGTGATTAATATTTTTTATATGTCATTATATATTCTATATGTCATTCAAGTAAATTAATAGTTTAGAGAAGGTACACAGCCAGTAAAATGTTTTTAAATTCTTACAGAAAATAAAATGTTGTGAGATATCTTACATTGATCATGGCGTTAGAGGTGATGCGGAACAACGTGGCTCTTTCAGTAACTTGCCGAATCTTATCACTTGTGTCTCCACCCATCTTAACGCCTTCCAGCTCAGACAAAGACCTGAAAAGTATCACACAAAAATCTATGTTTTTTTTTTTTATATATTTATTACCATGACTCAGCCTGACTATGCTCAAAGTATTCAAGACTAGACAAGGAGAAATGGCCAAGAAGAACAGAGAGCATCCTGACCTTTGAAGTGCAGAGCCATGTTTTGCAATGAGGTCATTACAGGTGCTCAGGTCTTCCACCTTGCTGCCCAGTGTTCGGAGTGTGGACTGCACCTCCGAATTTCGTGCCCCAATACCCTGCCCCACAGAGGGTGGGGAGTTTGAGCACTCATCACCTGAATCATCTACAAACGGAGAACGATGAGAAATAGATAGATTTACTTTGTAAGACAATTCAAGAGTAGAATATCTTATATCAACTAAATTAGTTTCTGGCCATTGAGTGCAAACAAAGATCATATTGCAATAAAGAATCTTCAACGGTTTAATGAACTTCCAACTACGGATTTAATTTCTTTTCTGAAACACAACTCTATGAATTAAGTGCCTCTTTCAATTCTAAATAAACCCCCCTCTCCTTTTCTTTTACAACCACACACAGAGCCATCAGTCAGAAAGCAGTGTGTAAGCCCTAGCTTTAACTTACCTGACTCAGCCTGCATGCGTACAGCCTTGGCCTTAGCCAACTCCAAAGCTGTAATCCAGCGCTGGCGCTCCACCTCAGAATTGGCCTTAAGGTGGTAGGTCTGAGCACCACCATTTGAGATGACAAAGTTGCATGAGTCCTCCACAGCTATGTTTGCTGTGGCCAGGTTTATCGTACCCCGACACGTGTGGCCCATCTCCGCCTGGGTCCTGAGAGAGACAGAGAGAGAGATCAACTTTTCAGATAATTTCATCATCACCTCACACCTCTTTAACACAGCAAAACATGTTAATGGGATCAACAATAACACAGGTATTTCCCAACAAACCGCAGTGACTCCATTTCTTCTAAGTGTGCTCTCTTGATGGAAATCAGTTTTTTTCATATTCTAACTACAACTCCAACAGTTTATAGAGTATATCCAACTAAATATTCTGGAATTCTGAAAGGTTAAACATATTTAGTTAAATACCCAATGAAATACCAATGCTTTACTTGACTACAAATATAATCAATTGTACTGTGCAAAAAAGAATTTTAAGTTCACATATCCCACATGTATCTAAGTTATTTCTTCCCTCTCAATGTTTGTGTGGGTTAATGAACCCCAAAGTCACAGTTGTGTTTCATTTTTACATGACATTTTACCTACACTTTTACCTACACACGTGATGCCTATGATCCTGCTGTGCACAGATAATCGTCATAAGACAGTCACATGACCTCATGGCAAAGAAATAGTGGCCTTTTATGCCTCATTCATCAACACCACTGAATGAAACGACACTCAAAACATGTGGGCTAAAAACTGTCCCTACAAAACTACTGTCTCTACAAATGTGACAGTTTTTATGACATTTTTGTGCAAAATGTTTTCATCCTGTTCTTAAAAATGTGAACTGTAGGGACTGGTGAGGGCACCAAATGTGTTGACTAATAATGTTTACACACTACACTAAACAAAAAAGTAAGGAAAATTCCTTTTCCATAATATGGGCCTACTAATGTTGAGGAGCAAAAGCACACACGCGTAAGCTAAGGGCTTGGGACATGTGATATGCTAGATGACATGCTCTACTAATGTTTAGAATGGTCATAACATTGTTATCTGCCTGCATTAGTATTCTCTTCTGTTGGTCGCAGGTCGCACCCTCAAACATGCTTTGCATTTCTCAACTTAGAAAAAGTCAGCAATCGCTGAGAGTCAGCCTGAAAGCTCATAATTCTATCAGATCCAATAACAATTACTGACTACACGAGCAATCATTAACAATCTGGAAGGAGGCCAGCTCTTTCAGTTTCTATTCATCTGTCCATCTGTTTCTCTTCCCCTCTCTCACTCACACACATGCATTTGCAATCAACATATGACAACACAGTGCTAATAAGAGCTGAGTTGTTGAATGAAATCAAGTGGCCTCTATGATATGTTCCTGTGCACATTTGACCTTTTTAAGACAGTCACATGACCAAAGACACAATATGGTAGTACTGAAATTTGTGGGTTTTGAGTCTGTCTTCTCTGCATCTTCACCAGATCACTGCCACACAAGCTAACAAACAAATCCATTCAGATGCGTTGGTGAAAAGAAAACCTACAATATTCACCCGCAGAATGCACTTCTATGATAAAATTACAGCATCGCCCACTTACCTAAGAAGACTGCAGCAGTAAGCGAGGTAATTCTACAAGTACAACAAGTCGCACCACTGAGATATATATATGAGCAAGGTACTGTCCCCACAATTGAATTTACTTTACCTTACTAACATATTAATATAGTAATGACATTATATCATGACACATATCACAATATATGGTCCTGCTGAAGTTTAATAAATACTTTTGTATGTTGATGCAGTTAATCTAATTAAACCAGACCAATTATGCCAGTTTATAATGAAACATTTTGTCAGTGCTTTTTAAGTATTGACCACATCCACTATGGAAAAATGCATTGTAGTCATGATTTAGCGCTACTACTCTACTACTAAGTTAATCAAGCACTGAAAAATGACTGATAATACACTAATTTAAAAATAAATGGGGAGCAGCCTAATTATTAGAAACATTCTTTCTGTTCTTTTTCTAAATACACTGAAATAAAATTGTTAACTCATCTACACATCTATCAGATATGCATTACTTTAAAAACATGCAGTGACTATAAGCCTCTGTTTTTATTAACATGTACCTTAACCTTGTAGATAAAAAAAATACACCAGTGTATTCGAGTATAATCAGATGTAGATAAATAAAAGAAGAAGAAAAAAAATGTCTTATCACCCTGATCTTGAACAAACAAAGTTCTTACAAGCAAACAACCACTCACAACCACCACATTAATAATTGATGGATGAGGTGAATGGGACTGCTCCATCGCAGCAGCCCATGGCTCAACATTAATTAAGCAACCCGGCTTCATCTTTCACATCTTATTTGCTGACAAACACCAACGTCAACAAGAGATTGTGAAGACACAGCACAAACAGCTCACTCTCCACATCCAAGCTGAAACATGTTTCCCTAACTTTTCCCTAACTAACGCAACTTCACACCACTCACCCATTTGGCAACAGGCAGCACTGTTCAAAGCATACAAATGCCACTCATACTTCTTACTCAGTTATTCTGTGATTAGACGAATAAAATCTCTTGGCAAGCTTTTCAAGAAGAATCAAGCTGTTATAGCTTCAAATTCATAGTAATGTCTGCGTACTTCATTCAAATTTTCTTAAAATCCCAGTTGGTACAACGGTCAGGCGTCCGAATACTTCTGTCCATATAGTGTAGTGTGATCTGTCATGTACTGTAAGATATGAGAACAAATTACCTATAGTAGGACAATAAACCGTTGCTCAAGACAAACCATCGTCTTTGGTACCCCTTGATATAGTTCGTCCATTTGAAGAGCCAGCCTTTGTAGGTGTCTCCCGGTGTCGGAGTGGGTGCCTTGGGCTCCGACATCACGACAGCCCGAGGCTTCACAGTGTCTCGCAGGGGCCTGCGAGAGACACACAAAACAATTTGAAGAAAGTAAAAACAAGTCGAATAAATTAGTTTTGAACTGTGTCATGCATATGAGCCCTGTTTTGAACTGTGCCATTCGCATGAGCCCTGCTTGCTTGCTGTTAGCTCCCTTGGCTAATGTCTACTATGTTAACTGTAAGAAAAACACTTATTTTAAAATTCTCACCACTAACACAGAGGCAACAATATGACGCCCAGAAAGTTTACTGACGTAGTAAAAGCGCAATTATACACAGAAAACTGTGCCATGTAGTTCAAATGTGCCGTTTGTGTTTCGCATACGTGTACAAAACTACCATAGCATTTTAGCTTAGCTACCTTAGCAAATGGCTAAATGTCAATTCAGCTAGATCTGACATTCGTTGCATGAAACCCAAAGTACACTTTACAACATTTTAACTCTTTTTTCGGTTGTACTTGTACTCGACAGAATGACATATAAATGCCTCTAAATACTTAAAAACATCAGTGTAGGTTAGGCTGCGTCCCAAACCACACACTTCCATTCTTTACAAAGAATTTTAATAACTGATTATAATTTTTTAATGTACTTTTAAAGATACTATTTAGTATAATAGTTTATGGTTTGAGATTACCCAAGCCTTGGCTAAACCCTGTTACTCTCTGAGGCCCGCTAACCTTAGCAACAGAGCTACATTAGCAACATGTTAGCTAGTGTACGTTAACTTTTGGGTATAAACAGTGTCAGGTTTAAAATAGACTAAATTATGGAAAGTTAAATCGATATGAAGCACAGTCCTGGACATATAAAGCATACGCTGATTCAGCATATATCTAGACGTTGTTATAAATCAGTATTCTACGTTTAAAATTGAACTTTTACCTGATTGAGCTACAGCTGAGCTAACTGACATTAGCTAAAAAAGAAAACAGACCTGACAGTACACCAGCAAAATTCACTCACAACGACAACAGCACTAAAATATAGCTGAATTATAAAAGAATATAAGACGAAATACGGTTAGGCCATATACATTAGTAATTTAATTAAACGTACACAAAATAAATGCCATGGACGTTTATGAAGGCAATCTTAACTATGAACCAGTCCCCCCCCCTTGGAAGAAGGAAGTGTGTGAAGTAAGAGAGAGAGAGAGAGAGAGAAAGAGAGAGAGAGAGAGAGAGA
>JBBKCR010000080.1:4305694-4317913 GCA_037577295.1 Ladigesia roloffi | reverse complement strand
AATAATACTGGGCTGCCCGCAGAGGTGCCTGTCTGTAAATCGGCGTAGTGCACTTGGATATCGGCCAATGCCGATACATTAAAAAATGCGAAAATGCCGATATATCGGTTGACCTCTAGTATATACCCACAATTTAAACCAAAGTGTATCCACAATGTTTATGCATGAACCCCTGTTTATACGGGGTTTACCTGTCAGAACTTTTTTTCTAAGGACGGAACCTTTAATTGTTCGTAGAATCCCCCGCACATGTGCAGAAACTGCAGATTTCCTCCACGTTTTTTTGCTCTTGTGACATCTGGGCCTTAAATCCTCTGGACAACTGAAAAGTGAGGTTAAGAGTGTATAAACTAATAAAAATAAAATAAAAAAAACAACATATATAGGGGTTAACGCTGTTGCCTCACAGCAAGAATGTCCTGGATTCGACTCCCGGGTCGGGCACAGGGTCTTTCTGTGTGGAGTGTGTGTTCTCCCAAACCTATAATTCCCAGCTCTAAACACACCCCGCCCACAGTGCTGTGACTCCGCCCCTCTGGAGGTCTGGCTGGAGAAAGCTAATGCGGCTACTTCCAGCCCAATTTTCCCCCCTTCTCCTACACTGAGATTCACCACTTCCACACACTTTCCCGATGGGCAGAGTGTGTGTGCTTCGTGTTCTCTCTCTCCTTGCACGGCCGTGCAGCTGCACTCCAGAGTTGAACCGGGAGACGCGCGAGAGTCTTTTCCAAAAGGAAAATATTCCCCTTCAGAGACAGAATCGGCAAAAAACATTCCCAAGACATCATAGGACAATTGTTTATTAGCCATTTTGGCGTTTTTTTCCAAATCTCACACGCTTCCTCGCACTGTGAGCTGAACTGGCTGTCTGGCTGCTGCAGCAGTGATTTGAGAAGATGACGTATTTTTAGTCTGGAATTAAAGTACCGCATGTCTGCCAAATAGTGGCAGGGCTTAAAGCGGTAATTGCAGTAAAAATATTGACACGTTATTTTTTTCTGTGATTAATTAATCTAATTAATGTGTTAAATTCCTAGGCCTAATATATATATATATATACAAATATATAGGTGTGTGTGTGTGTGTGTGTGTGGACAAATATCAATTGTGCATCTGCAATGAAAGGACTGCCCTGTGGCACATCTGTGACAGCTGCAGTCCAGAGGTTTTCCCGGTGGAGCTTCCTCCAGTGTTCAAGGACACAATGGTAGAAAGTGGGGGGTTGATCCTGCAATGTTGTGGTCCTCAGGTTCACAGGCATGTGTGGTCAGGTGGTACATCTTCAGCATGCAGCAGTCCTCAGATATTCAGTCAGATGTGAAAACGTGCTGAGGTGGCCAGGTTAAAAAAGGCTATAAAACATGACACATCTAAAGAGCTTTAGCTTGTGTGATTGATTATATTGTTCCCAATATTTGCCAAATGTGCAGAGATCCCTTAATCAGCAGTTCTAGACGGGATTGGTGCGGCTTGGGGGAATCTGTTGCCGACTGGGCTGCAGCACCACTTCAGATACTCTGGGTGGTGAAAACAGGATCCAAACGCAGATCACAAAGTCAGACAAAGAAAAACCTCAAGGTTACATACCGCACAGGCTGGTGTGCAAACTTCTGTCTGGTTCTGGGTGTCGGTTTATTAGAAGATTAGTCTCCTCAGTGACGAACACTTCTGAATCTGAGGTGAATAAAACTGCAGATTGACAAACTGATGCCACTGATGTTTTAACTGAAGTTAACCGTGTCCCACTTATGGGAGGTTAGTACCATTTAGCTTCGTAAATCCAGACCATTTAGCTTCTTTTCCATATTTTTTGTGCTGTTACAAGCTCCCAAACCAATTTTTCTAGGTGTTTTACTGGACCAGTTGTTATGTATCCTGATGCAGGTGTTGGTATGCTAAGACAGGCAGTCTGGCTGGAAACATGGAACAGTGTTGAAAATATTTTGAGGCCCTGATCATCAAAATATTTCCATCTTCACCTCCCCAGAAAATATTTATTGTCTGCATATCACTTAACAAGACATTAAGCCTCCCTCCCTGGCCATAATAATGTGTATAATAGGCTTCATAGTGGTGCAGACGGCAGCGATGTTGCCTCCAGGGTTGGGGGTTGGATTCCAGGTGCTGGCTTTGTGTGTGGAGTTTGCATGTTCTTCTTCTTGTCCAGTTTCTCCAACAGTCCAAAGACCCTCGGGATTCTAAATCGACTGTACTGGCTGTCTGTGTGTGTGTATGCCAGGCTAGGCTTTGGGTATGCGTGCCCCTTGTAAGTGTTAAGCAGTTACAGAAAATGAATGAAAAGATATAAAAGTAGAAATATGTATGTACGTACGTCTGTGTGTATCATTTAAATAGGCAGTGTTTTACGCTGTACCTCAGTTGACTACAAAGTATTTCCATTTTGCTGAGCTGAATTCACCAAAATTCAGGACAAACATTCAATAAACGTTCCAGGGGGAAAAAAAAACATTTAGTACACGCAAGTAATGTATATTTATTGTAGATCAAACCTCCGTTGTTAATCAGGACAGAAAAACGTGAATAAAGCAAGCAAACGAATACATTTACCGTTTTCGTTAAAGTCAAAAATCCATCGGGTCGATGCTGCTGTACGGTGGTGGCGTTGCCCTTTTAAGAGGTGTTTTGGCTGCGCACGTGCTGCTTCTCAGCGGGGGGAGAAACACACACTCAGCTCGCGCTTGACCGAGAGTTACCTCGCGCGCCGCTCTTAAAGGGGCATCTATCCTCGCTCTATAAAAGACTGGAGAGACAAAAAAGTCCATCACAACACAGAGCCGAGCCGAGCGGAACGGGACGGGGACCGGAGGCACAGTTCGGGGCTGAGTGTTTTCCTCAGTTTTTTCCTATGAAGGAATCACAGTTCACGAAAAGACAAAATAACCGCTAAGGTTCGGAAGAGGCGGTGAGTGTTTTTTTTGGAGTTTTAAAAAAAATGTCTTATTTTGTCGAAATGATGTTAAGAGTAAATTAAATTGTGCTCGTAATTCAGCTTTACTCTGGCTTATCGATGGGTTATGTCAGTTAGATTTTCTTTTGATTTTTTGTTTTGTTTATAAATTTGTTTGCTGAGCATTACACGCATCATCAAACATTAAGTTCGTTTTTATCTACCGCTGGCGTGTATTTAATGTCAATTTCCATTGTCTTCTGGAATTAAAAGTCAATAGCGAAGAGCGATGATGGACAAAAGAGTTCAGCATCTGTCCGTCTCCGTTAACTGCAACAATCAGACCCCCAGAGTGTTCAGATGTCCTAGAGAGCATCAGACTGACACACACAGCTTTACAGTGTTTATCTGGACCTGGATATGAATGTTATGACGGTCTTCATACAACCCCGATCGTTTTACTGAGAGGTCGAGGGAGATGACCGACAGTAAACCCACCTTTTCCTCTCTCTGTCTATCTCGGTTCCCCCCTTTCTCACCAACGTTCAGCTGTAATGCATTGCACAGTGAGACATCAAAATGTGGAAAGGGTCTGCGTTAGGTAAAAAAAACCCTCATAAACAACGGTTACAATCGTCGTTTGTTTACCCTGTCTTCGCTTTAAATTGAATGGCAACAATTTATTAATAGTTAACACTCGATTGTATTGACAACCATGACATTTCTTGGACTCAAAGTATATTTTTCTTTATTACAAAATACATATTGTCTTCATTTGTTTAACGAGCAATGCAGTAAAATGCAGCTGAGACCGACCGAGTTCATGCAAGCGAGCACCCCATTATGGAGCATAACGGCGAGGGTAGCAAAAAAGTGGTAAACAAGAGGAAAAAACTGCACTTCCAGCCGCTGACCGCTAGAGGCGTTATCGAAGAGACGCGGGTCTGCTGTCGTGGGCTTCGAGCGCTGCAGGGATGAAGAGGCTTAAGAAGAAACAGACCCATTCTCATTCTGTCATTTATCATCCTCTTCTCCCCGTAATGGCCATCCAGCCGCTGCTATCAGTGGCAGGTCAGACTTCTGCAGAACGAAGCCATTAATAATCACTTTATGGTCTCTTGATTTTCTTTCCAAAGATCAAAGTGTCCAAGGCCATCCACATGCTACCACTGACCACACACTCACTGGTCATCTTGTGCGGCACTGAGTCGAATTATTCCACTTCAAATAACCTGGTTGGCAAGACTGTAACACCCACTGATCGGGTTTATGTTCATCATATTGGAGGTTATACATGCTCATTAACATGGATACATTGGTTTAAACTTGGTTAAATCAACAAAAATGTACTTTCAAGTTGGAATGTCATTTTATTTCCAATTTCCACATTATACAAGTATACGAGTCGGTATTGCCATTGGAGCCCAAATCTCATATCCCCTGGGTACCAGTAAAGTTCCGGCAGGTGTATTGGTTCATGTGTGGTGCATTCCGTCAGCATGGTGTACTTATAGTGCGTAGTGTAAGAAGCACGGCTTATCGTTTCTAACTGGCATGTGTGGGTGGTCTTCTCATTTCCATTCAATGTTTACCAGTTCTAAAGTCTCTGTTGACTTTTGTGCAACATCGTTCCCGTGCCATTTTTGGATGCTGTCCCATCCCTCAACTTATAAACTTTCTTTGAGATAAGGATGGCGTGAGTCTCGGCCAGCAAATGAAAACTGCCGGCTGTGCTGGGTGGGTTAAATTTGGCACTGAGGGACACTGGCTGACTCGACACCACTATTTCACACTGCTGTTCTCTTCTTTGCAGGTGCAGAGAGGTGGCACGGACACCGACAACCCTTGGCAAGATGGCCGTCTCCACTCAGTTGGGTCTGCTGTTGTGGAAGAACTTCACCTACCGACGGAGACAGACCGTAAGCTCAAACCCCCAGTAGCCCTCATGTTAGGATGACTTTGGAAACCATGATTAGCCTGACATACACGTTCACCATATCTGTTAAACATTCATTGGGCTTCGGAACGCTCAGATTCTGAACTGCTTGATTTGATGATGTCTGAGTAACGTCATGGTCACGCAGTTCTGGTCTGGCAGGTGTAACTGTACTGAAACATTATAGACTACCATTCAACAGTATCAACAATTTTAGTAAAATAAAACCATGTGGTTGAGATAAATGCATCACACATTGACGTAGAATGGTAGGATCAAATCTTGGCCAAATGACACATTTTGTTGGTTTTCTAAGTGATTTAAATACACATCAACTGTTTATTTGCTGACTTATGGGAGGCAAAATATAAAGAAAACTTAAATATTCAAGAGTTACATATCATATTAGTTTATTTTTTAATTCTGCAAACAAGGAGTAAACAAGGCAGTTAAACTGTAAAAAAACTGTTAAAGTTCCCTGTTAATGATGTGTACTTACTTTCATTTTGAAAATCAGCCTGGGTGTGTTCAAACGTTTGCATTCCCGTCACTATATCCGTAAACACTTATAATCACAGCAGTTTCCAGCATGACTCACATTTCTCAGGTCTTAAGACACAAAACAAGGCATGAGCGACTTATGGTGTAATATTTTTTATTGTTCCCCAAAGAATTGTATGTATAGCTGCTAAATGTCTGCTACCCCACAAACCCGCGTTACATTTATCCTCGCTTTCAGACTCAACAGGCCCTTTTAACTCCGTACTCCATGCAAGGACATTTGGGCTATTTTCTCAAACGTAAATGTAAATGCACTTTTCACTGATATCAGCAACACAGAAGTTACAAAATGGCTGCCGAGGGTTTTAAAAGGACAGGAACACTGTGGCTGCAAGCACAACGCAGTGAAAGACAGCTCTAACAGAGACTGCAAAAACAAAGCCTGCCTACATACTGCTTACTTAAAGCTTCAGATAGTGCCATTAATATAGATAATAAATAAACAAGTGGGCAAACAGGATTATGTGTATGTTTTAAATAACATTTTTGATATTTTTTTTTCAGAATGTTCAGAATGTTCAGACTTTGAATCTTCTCAGCAACAAATATATTTTAGAATCTCAGCACATGTTGGATTTTTTCAAGGCGACTGGAAAAGTATCGGTAGCGGCTCACTGAGGCAACTGTGGGATTATATGAAGATCCTAAAGAAAGATATTTATAATAGTTTTTGGTTCCTACAATCATGTGTTGTGGATTTCTTTGCTATTCCACAATGTAGAAATACAAATAACATATTTTTTAAACTACATCTCAATGGTGTATTCATTAATAAGTTTGTTCTGATCTACAGGGTGGCCATTTATATGAACACACCTTAATACAATGGGAATGGTTGGTTTTAACTTAACTTTATACTTTCATGAGTTATTTTCTGACCACTTAAAATATGTGTTACGTTAAAAACGAGCACACCATTGTTTTTTCTTGTGAAATTCCCAATAAGTTTGATTCCCATTTTATTCAGGTGTATCCATATAAATGGCCCACCCTGTACTTTTAGTAGGAACAGCCAGTGCTTGCTAACAGAGTTTAGCATCTAAATTCAGAGAACCAGATGACCTGTCATTTACATCAACAGGAGGAAGACACTACCATTGATGCATTTTCTAACTTTCACTTCATTTTTGGAAAGTTGCCTACAGATCTCACTTCTTGAAAGTTCTTCTACAGAAACTGTAGTCAGGCTATAAGGCTGAACAGTATAAATTGTGAAACATTATGACGATACTTGCCTTTGGCTGCCACATGCAAATGAGCCTTTTAACCAACATGGCGTCGAGCTGTGAGCATCATAACCAATCGTAGTTTCACACGAACGCTTCAGCGATGTTTCGTCCCGTGACTCTGAGCTTTGTATATGTGTCCCAATAGTCAGAGTAATATTCTTATGAACATATAGTGCAAAACGTTTTGTGCATATAAGGTTTTTGCTCACAAGTAATATATCTTTGGGTTTAAGCGCATCAACCAAGATATTTGACGCTAAGCTAAGACAAAACTTACGCTGATTTTTCTCTCACAGATCCAGTTGCTGGTTGAGATTGTGTGGCCACTGTTCATCTTTTTCATTCTGATATCTGTGCGACTCCACTATCCTCCCTATGAACAACATGAATGTAAGTGACCTTTGCCACACGGCGCAAATAATAAATAATAAAACCACTCTGTTCCAGAAATTTCTGTCCACTTTTAGTTCCTTTCTTTGTTTGAGTTTAGGATGAAAAGAACTGATGCAATCAAAGCACAATCAGATGTCGGGGGGGTGCTCTCGACTACGCATAATATAATATAATAACAAAATAGAGATACGTATATTTGTACAGTTTGAAAATGCTTTAAATATTGTGTATAAATGGTTGTTTATAAAGTCATAAATGATAAATGATACCTATAAAATCATGTAAAAGATATAAAACAGAAATTACCTGTTCTTATATCTGTCAGCTTCATCAAATACTCTTATTAATCCAATTAAACAGGTCACTTTTGTCATCCTGAAGTACAAGAATCAGCCAAAATGTGTAAAAATGTATTTAAAAATGTTGCCTGATCCTATAATGTTCTTAAGAAAACGAGAATGTGTTTGTCCATGTTTCTCTTGCTAAGAGGTCTTTGTGTCTGAATATTGTATATTTTTAAATATAGTATCTTTTTCAAAGAGGTTTCTGTCTGAAATGTGTAGCAGTGTTGGGCACTAATGTGGGTTAGTTTACATTTTCACATGCTGACACAGAACACT
Source organism: Ladigesia roloffi (assembly GCA_037577295.1). Taxonomy (NCBI): domain Eukaryota; kingdom Metazoa; phylum Chordata; class Actinopteri; order Characiformes; family Alestidae; genus Ladigesia; species Ladigesia roloffi. The sequence continues at coordinate 4,310,266 of JBBKCR010000080.1, read as the reverse complement.
GAGTGTAGACTTTTTGCTATAGATAGATTTCAGTCAACAGTAAACATAAAAACCTGCACTAGCAGGTCATCGGTTAACAGTTCTGAACTAGAAACCAAATGCTAGAATTTAAACAAATGAAGGATTTCAGCAAGGTCGGCATGTTTTTTATTTGCACTAGCCTGAACTTGTAGTATTTGAATCAGCGTCAAATATTTGCTTATTTGTGTGGAAAGTGGACAAAGTCTCAAGTTGGTCAAGGCATTAAACCAGCTCCAAAAACAGCGTAAAATTACACGAAATGCAAGAGCCATAATATATACTTCCAGGATGTTGAGAGCATTTACCTTGTTTGGGTGCCCCCTGTTTTGTTGGACTGGAAATAGACTCAGGCTTTGCATGTTGTAATGTACAAATGCTGTTCATTTGAGTTTATGTATTTATTTCCCAATAGAAAATCAACAAAACAGTTTAACCGGGGGGTCCAGGCTTTCCTGTACAGTGTGTGCACTGCAATGTACAGTTTGGAGACAGTTCTGGCTTTGGTCAATCCAAAATGCTGCAGTCTCAAATGCAATGCAATAAAGCAATCGGCATGTCTTACACCAGCCCTAGAGTGCTAGTGTTCAGAACAATTTGATGATATCCCTTTTAAATGCTACTAAATATCCCCTAAAGCAGTGGTTTCCAAACTTTTTTGCCTGAGACCCCCTTTTCCCCCGGAAAATATTGTAAGGCCCCCCTCCACATTTAATGATACTATCACTCTCACAAGCTTGCCGGAAGGATGACAAAAAATGTTGTTATCAAATAAACTGTATGTTTATTACTGTATCTAGATATATTTATGCACATATCATAGCCCAATGTTAAAAATAATAGCAAAACATGAGTAGCATTTGGCCTTTAAACTGAAATAAAACCGTAGTTCAGGTAACTTTCTTGGTATTTTCTGTATATCGTGTTTCCAGTATTGCTAGTGCTAAGACCCGAAATGTTTAGAGCTTCCTCACCTGGGTCCAGTTTGCTTGGGTCATTACTATTATCTGCTAAATTACATATTTGTAAGTTTTAAGTCAGCCAGGGGATAAAATGAACTGAGGCTACATGATTGTTCTCCTGATTGCCCACTGCTAATATTTTTTTTAATATGACGCGACTCCCCACAGAGCTCGCTGAGGCCCCCTTGTGGCCCGGACACATATTGGGAACCGCTGCCCTAAAGAATCTTACAAACAGGGTTTCCAAGAACCAGGACTTCTGCGTAAAGTTTCTATACCAATTTGAAGTTTTTCCCAGAACTATACTTCCAAACCAAGAATGATTTGGGGATCTTTACTGTATGTGTAATATTTAAACAGCTCCGAGATAGAAGCTGGTATGTAAATACACCATGTCACAGAGTTTGTGCAGTGTTTCCAGCGTGCCCCCAGCTGTACACAGTTCAGTGTGTACAGCTCCAGGTACACAATTTGCTCTTGGCTTCCAAACAACAGGGAGCTCTCTGGAAAGGGTAAACCTGATAAACTTGTTTAAGGAGTTACACTTGTGGTCAGAATATATCAGGAATATATTGCTTTAGCACAATTGTTTTTTATGATGCACGACCTCGCTGTGGAGGAGCATTTCTGTGATTTGTACGAATAGTGAGGTATTAAGATTGGAATATTGAGCTTGCTTGTGTGATACATTTATGTCATTAAAGTTTCAAGAAAAATCATTGCAGTTTTTTTGGAATATATGGATATGCATTAATACTGCTACTACTAGTACTACTAATAATAATAACAGTAATAATGATGCGTTAGAATAATACTCAACAAATGATCTTCGCATGTTTATGCCAGAACAAAATTCTCAGGTCATTTTTTTCAAGTAAATTGTGATTTCAGTCACATTCGCATGTATGAATTGTGAAAATAATTATGAATTGTATCTAAAGAATTAAATCCTACCGTTATCAAACCATTGTCCAGTTGGAGATTTAAACCCCTTTTGCCTTGAATTCACTGACCAAAATATCTTCTGTTTTTTAGGCCACTTTCCTAACAAGGCCATGCCTTCGGCGGGCACTCTGCCCTGGGTGCAGGGCATCATCTGCAATGCCAACAACCCTTGCTTCCGCTACTCAACCCCCGGAGAGACGCCTGGGATGGTGGGCAACTTCAATGACTCCATGTAAGCTCTCCATTCTACAGTTAATTGGGCTTTGTTCCAATACCAGAAAGGGCTTTTTCAGTCCTAGCAACTTTATTTGAGATTGAAGCTCTGATATAAACACATGGAAGGGTCTGCTGAAACAAAAATAGCTTAAAATGTATGTAACTGTAACTGACTCTGGGATGTACTCTGACAGAATCTCCCGGCTGTTTGTTGATGCTCAGAAGATCCTCCTCTACAGCCAAAACGACAAGAGCTTTGAGGGGTACAAGGGGCTCGTTAGGGCTCTGAAGAAGTTGCAAAGAAACACTGCAGGTATGCCAATGGGTTTTCATCAGACTTATGAGTTTCTTTCTGTTATAGTGGAATTTATCTGAAAAACTATTGAGTGGAGCATCCCATGTAGTGAGTGTGTTTATCACCGTGCTGAGTAGAGGTGGGCAGCATGCCGGCCTTATCTGTCCACGCTAAATTTCGTGACAGTGGCAGATAACTGACTTTCCTTGTACACGGGGTTAATTAAAGGGAAATGTTCGAGACGCACACCCTCTCCAGGCTGGGTGCTGCTAGTATCAGTCTGCTCTGTTTGAAGACACGCCAAAAGTGCCTGGGCCTGTCGCTTTCCTGTCCCACTTCTTGATTGCGTGCAAATGTCCTGTTGTCAGTCTGAGCTGCATTTATTCCATGTGGTGCGCTGAACTCGTTTTCCACAAGAATAAAACATTTTTTATATTTTGAATTAAATGCCCTGTACTTCGTGTTGTGTAGTGTATTGTAATATATACAAGTGAAGGTCACAGTGTGCTTTAGCTGCTTGTTTTGGGTGCCACTTTATAATAAGACTACCTTTAAAATGGTAAATAATTTTGATCATTGTGAAATATTGAGTATTGATTGTCTTCCTTGTAGTCGCCACTGTAATATTTGGCAAGAGATACTGGAAGTTTGAGTTAAGTTGTGGAGACTATAACAGAAGACCAAAACTCAGGTCACTGCTTATTGCGGTTTATAATGAATGTGGTATTTACTGTTAAAATCAATAAATATACTAAATGTAATGTAAATAAAAGGACAAAGCTACTGTTTGCCTGCAGTGTTACGCTAATGCATTCCCTAGAGTCAGCTGACTGGGAATACAATGCAACGCAATGCCAGTTCAGCCAAATGGTTTTCTGAAAGCCGGTAGACACACAGCGACCAGCAGCGTACACTGACTGGGTACATAGTGCAGGTTGTCTCATTCTATCTTTTGTTTCCATTTGAAAGACCCTGAAGGTCTTTCAAAGAACATGGTGGCATCTGGGACAGTTCAGAGATCTGTAAACAGTTCAGGACCTGGGCTGCTGTTCACAGCCTATCAGGAGTCGTGTCAAATTCCTGACACTGCAGGCTGTGCTCAGTGCAGGTCTTCAGTATGTGTGTTAGAGTTCCTCAGCCCTTCCACTGGAGATCCATTGCACTGTATATTATAGTAGGTTCTATCATCCCAGCACCTTTTATTTGACAAGGCTGCTCACTAAAAACCCTTTTCCAAGTTGATGTGGACGTGGTAATGGGCCCCATGTCTCGGTTCAATACTGGTAAGGCTAATTTGATGCAAGCCCAAATGACTGAATCATTATGACTCCAGATCCTCAAAATTCATGGTTTTACTGACCCATCACGACCCTCCGGTTTCTTTTATAGCCCGTGTCACATGGTGGAAAAATATAGAGCTTGCTATTAATTTTGTATGCGTGTGAAAGGTCATACTGCAGGAAAGAGTTTTCAGTGCCTTTAGTCGTATAATTCTGTATCCTGCTTCAGTTTTAATGAATAGAGAGTAGCGTAAAAACTAATGAAGGCACAGTGGACTAAAAGGACCAATTACATAATTTATGTATATCCATACGAATGGCAAGTACAGCGAGAAAAATGTTGCCATATGCCTTAGAGAGGATGTCCAGCACATGTTGTTGGAGATTCAGCTGTTCTGTATTTTGACCAGTTTGGTGCCCACCAGACTGTGCTGTCTACCAGCCAGCACCCTCAATTGCTTGACCCACAAACATTCTAAGACTATGATCTGGTTGACCTTTGGTTAATAGGGCAGCTGCACTTTTGTCGGCTAGATGGAGGCAACAGCTAAAGGCACTGTCACTATGAAACACAATGTACTTAAAATATTCTTAACTCTACCTTAAGTTATGCACCAAACACCTTCATTTGAATTAAGTGCCCATTAATTTTTAAACTGTTCCCTTAATTTGACCTTAAAAGTGATTTAAGGTGTGAGTGTGTAACCCCTTAATTCTAAATATATTTTCTTCAGGAGGCTCAGTTATTTAAGGGGCAAATTTTAATCTCTAAATTTTAAACTTAATCTGTGCACTTTTCCACTTAATTTTCTTTACTTTACTGGAAATTAAGGTAAAAATTAAGGTTATATTAAGG
>JBBKCR010000080.1:4268559-4282864 GCA_037577295.1 Ladigesia roloffi | reverse complement strand
CACCTTCGACTTGGATGCCCTGGGGGTAAGCAAATAAACATCAGATTTTCATTTTGGGGTGAACTATCCCTTTAATAGAGAGACTGGCCCTTCAAAATGAATTGCATGTCTGTACGTCCTTACCTGTTTTTCTGGAACATTCTGGGAAGGTATCTCTTAGGGAACCACATTGCAATTGCACACATCAGAACCCAAAGAATGGCCAGCTCATCCAGCATCTGGCCAAGGAAGCTGAGCGTGGCATGGAAATATGTTGAGCCAATGCCTAATAGAGGTGGAGGTATAAGCATTGTTATAATAATAATAATAATTCATATTAAACCCGCATCACAGTAACTGAAGAGAGACAGTTGAATTCACTAGTCAGCTTTTCATAACATTATTGATTATAGGACAGAACTTGATTCTTTAATGCAGCTCTACTCAGAATTTCAAAAACGTAAATTAACCTAAATATAAATATACTGTTAAATGGACTTTTGTTGCTTAGCTATCGTTTTCTTCACATACAAACAGATCTAAATCCATGAGGATGTGTCTTGTTTGTAAATTGCTCTGCGCTGCTTGTTGAATCAGACTTATCTGATTGAAGGCAGGATGTTTATGAGGCACAATTTTGTTTGAAGGGACTTCAGGAACTTCAATCATAACAAAGGAAATTCAGATGAGAGACACGACTTTTATGATCTATGTCTGTTTGTTACAACTTTCATAGCCGACAGCAAAATAGTACATTTAGCTGTTACTCATAGTGAGTTCCTTATGTGTTGTTTCAAAGTAGAACTACATCTACTCATTCCCCCATTTAGATAAATGTGAATATATAAAAATGTACTCTTTGTGAGTTTCAAAGCAAAATAAAGAGCTAAAACAATACAATTTGGTGGCCTAGTGATCCAGCACATGGCTGAAAATAATGCCCTTACAAAATCGTATAGTCTCATATAGTGATCGACCAATATTGATTTTTTTTATTACCAATACCAACTATTTGCATGTTTATGTGCCCGATAACCGATATTCAAAACCAATACTTATTCACTACTATACTTCTGTTTTTGACACAATTAATACACACAACTGAACTGAACAAACTGTTTTATTTATTATAATCACTCTCTCCTTGCATACAAATCAAAAGAATGGGACTGAAAGTGCAAAAAAATACTTTTTGAAAAAAGTTACTAAAGTATTCTATGGTGCATAAACTACATATCTACAAGCTGCATAAACTACATATCAGTAATTTATGTTACACATCTAGTGTGTGTATTAATAGCTGTTATGTTTAATAAAGTTTACAAAATATAGGAAAGCAAGTAAGTATACTTTACTTTTGCACACAGTTTCCCCCTTAGACGCTGTGCTGCAATGGCGATCATGCGCATAATTCTCAAAACGCACACCAGATGGCGGTGTTTATCGGCAAACCCGATATTACAAAACCGATAACAGATTATGGTAAAATGCTTAAATATTGGGAAAAATATCAGTAAATCGATATTTCGGTCGATCTCTAGTCTCATATACAGATACTCATTAAAACAAAAAGCAGATTTTATGAACTTGTCAGCTGTTTGGAAAGAGGGAATAAACAGGTCTCTAGCATTATTCTAGTACTCCATATTCCACAATCTTTTTAAAGTTGTAATATAATCCAGTATATAAACACTGGCGTGGTTCCTCCAATATATTACGCTGTGATATAAACAGTTATTGTGCATTAAAATGTGTACTCTGGTATTCTGTAACTATGTCACAACAAATGTTAGGAGAAGATGAGGAAAAATGCAAGAAAAATACCTAACATGTACACCTGTGTGAGGTTGTGTTTAGGGAGCAAGACATTTAAGGACCATCAAGAAAATTATGCAAAAAAATCTTAGTTTCACCCGGCACACTTTGGTCATGTTATCGCAAGCATGGCAACTGTGTTGTTCATAAGCCTTGTTAGTCTAGACAGATTTGAGCTTACACAGTAAATTTGCCTGAGTAAAATGTACTCAAATTTAAGAAAATTTAACACTGTGCCAGGTAACATTTGTTCCCTCTCTGAAAAGAGTAAAAGTAACTCTTTTGATAGAGTCATTTTCCAGAGTTAATTATGCTCCATGTAGTGTTAATATTTTATTCTATTAAGTGTATTTTCAAATCAACTCTCGTCCTCTTTTACTCGGGTTTGAGCTACATGACTCTAAGTGACTCTTTTTAACTCTGTTCAGAGGAAATTCAAGTCTGCTCTACATCAATTTACCTCCCCTCCAGAGCTGTTTATTATCAATTACGAGTGAACTAAAAAAATTACTAACTCTATTCAGAGTTTATTCTTCTGAATACTCTACTGACACGTTTTACTCTGTATACTCAAAATAGAGCAAAAACAACTATTTCTGAGTAAAACAAAATGTACCCTGGAAAAACGACTCTGCTGTTTTCGTGTATAGGTGAAATCAGAGGTTACGTCTTCTTAAGGTTTTGCCCTATTTTGTAACGGCTGAGGTAAGCAATCATTTCAATAGGAGTGGTCCGAACTATCCGTACACTAAACAGACAAATATGGATCAGCTGCTAGGGAGACAACTGTTGCAAAAAGTGACAATAGCACAATGTTGGTGTGTCGCTAAGAATAAGCATGGAGATGGTCTCATAGAATCTGTTTATTGCTTGTCATCTGATATAAGGCAACAGACTGCATTATTGGAGTCTACACCCTTTGTGGACCTCCACCCCCTCAAAGGAACTAATTACATTCTTCACGCAGTCGTTACCGCCCTTCTGTCCTGTACACACTCGCATATATTCCAACTGTTCTGATCCCAGTACACTTTTCTGATACTATTGTACACTTGGGTGACTATCAGACAAAACAGATGCATTGTGAAACACGTTTGCTATCAGTCAAGGAAACAGAAGGCTGTGGTATCTCTGAGAAAACCATGTCCAACAGTTACTGTGTTATCTGCATTAACTCCATACTTAAGCTCCAGAAACACATAAAGCTTTCAAGAAACTCTTACCCAAGTCCAAATGCAGTATGGAGGTTATTGAACAGAGGAACCTAATTTGTGCAGTCAGATCTGCAGAAAATACCTAAATACAGATGTTTAGGGCTGCTTATTCCAGCAGGTACTGGACCCTTTAAAGGAAACTGAGCGTAAGCCAAATTTGAAAATGATGATCTGACAGTAAGAATGATTTATTTTACATCACTGTGCATTTGTGACAGAGGCTTTTAAACTTTTACCTGATAGTGAATACAAAATACATTTCTGTAGCTCTATCCTGATTCAGAGGAAAACTGAACCATGACAGAGCTAACCTCTAAGCCAGATTTTCCCTATTCAGTATCCAGGGGCCTCCAGAAATGTCAAAACCCAGAAGCTCCCTGAAGCTGCATCTGTAAAACCACATGTCTTAAGGTTGACAACTTTGAGGTTTATTTACTAAAGTAAAAAAGGAAAGGGATGAAAAAGCTTACTTACCAACAACAACCAGAAGGGTCCATATGAGATAAATTCCACGATTATAATTTGCTGCATATTGCCGGAATAAGCCAATCAAAATTGGTGGCAAGATGAAAAATAAAATATTGCTGACCTGAAATGATAAACAGCATTAGACCAACAATAAAAGTGAGCTGACATGTGTCACTCATGATTTGAAACTGTGGAAATATTCTCATGCTCAGGTGATTGGTATTTGTATTTGTATTTTAAGGTGATGAATCCTAGCTAAATGTTAATGGGAAAGGATTTTTATGTTGTACTATATGTTGAAAGAGGCACTACTACTTATAATTGTTTTTATATAATGTGTGTGTGTGTGTTATATGAAGTGCCTGGTGACTTCTTTTTACTCTCCTACATGAGAAGAGCAGCACAAACACTCAAAAGCTCAAGAAGAATGTTATACTGCTAAAAACAATCCTTAAAAAATGACAAGCACTGTTATTACACTTTAAACAAGCTGAAATCATTTAGCCATTGTACGGTTATTTAGAGGGAACCATAATAAACTTGATGTCTGTTATAAAATAAAATTTCTGGTACAGTGACAAACCTAAATATGACAAGCCTGGGATTCATGTATGGAGAAGAAAGATGTTAAAACTGACTGACCGTGTTGTAGAACTCAGCTATGCTGGGGAAAATTAGGTAATTTCCTTCACACCAGTCCACCTCCGAGCTACCAGCTTGAACCTGCTCCCAAAATCTGAGAGTACTCATTCCTCAGCTAAACAACTACTCAACTACCGAACTCAGCGGTACTCTCTACTTTTCTCCTCTCCTTAACTCCCCTCGCTTCTCTTCTCCTCTCCTGTGCTCTTCTCGTCTTATTTTCTCCTCTCCTCTGCTCCCGTCTGTTCTCCACCACCAGCAGCTCTGCATGGTATTTGTTCCCAGCCCCTGTGACATAAAGCCTCGTCTCTCTATGCGCGGTCTGTTTACAGAACTTACTCGCGCGCCCCTTCTCTCTGTTCCCGTTAAATCCAATTGAAGCGCGAGTACCAACAAGCGGCACGTGCCCACGTGACACCGCCCGCCCCGATTGGCTCCTACACGATACGGTCAAAAGTATTGGGTCACACCTGTTTTCGTGGTTTGGTCAAGGTCCCTCGCTTCAAGCGAAGGCCAGTCTTAATGTTTCAGCTTAAGAAGATATTTTGCACAACGCCATGATTCCAAATTTGTGGACACAGTTTAGGGAAAACCCTTTTCTATTTCAGTACGGCTGTTCTCTAGGACACAAAGCAAGGTCCATAAAGACAGTTAGATGAGTTCTCGTCCAACATTAGTGCTTGATCTCATAAGTGCTATACAGAATGGGCACATTCATGCACTGCAAAATTCTGGTAGAAAAACACTGCTAAATCTTGTGAAAAGCCTTCCAAGTGAATGAAAGCCAGGGGGACTCCATAGTAGTCAATACATTTTAAAGCAGTCACAAGTCACAACCTGTCGGTTATTCATATAGTGTATAAAACAAGCATCATATAAGACGAAGATACAGAAATGCACATTTATATTGACTTTATTTTTCAGCATAAGCAGTATTTATATAAACAACGAGGTTCTTGCGTTTGCTATAAATGTTGCATACATATTTATATTATAGTCTATGTTAAACAGATTATATGCCTTTAGCCATATTGACTGTTATTGCTCTCAAATAAAAACTACACAATTAGTTACGCATCAGATAATTACATTGTACATGGACTTTTCTTATTTGTTTTCAGATTATATCTAATATAATATTGATATTGTTTATAGTATTAATTTTAAATATGACATACTTTGATCAATTTTTTATGAAAAAATCATCCAAAAGTTATTTTTCATGACAACGTGGTTCGAGTTCTCGCGATACTTCAACTCTCTTTCTGAGAGTACGAGGCGGATGTCCGGCCTCTTTTTCGTGGTGGACGCGGTAGAGACGGTCCTCCAAAATGAAGGTGGGAGTCGAAATAGTGATGGTTTAACCACTATTAATCCACAAACGGCACGAAAATAAGGCTGTAGACAGAGCGTATGCACTTTAAACTTTCCAGTTTGTCTTTATAAATTACTAAACTCGATGCCTGTTAAGAGGATGAACGTGGATTTGTCTTTCCCGAAACCTCAGTGTTGCTAGTCAGACAAACATGGCGGAGATTAGAACGAAAACGTGTCAGTGACTATTAATTAGCATGAGGACTGGTGGTCGCTGAATTAAAGCGTTTATTTAAGAGGAGCTGATGCATTTATTTCATGGTGTTGGCTCTTAGGTGGAGTTGTAGCTCCGTAACCTAGGGTTAGCTTAGCACAGCCTGAAACTTGAGTACATTTTCTGCTTATGGACATATTTGATAAAACTAGGGCGTATTTAAGTGCTCTTTGAATATCAGTACCAGTATGAAAGGTGTGGGGCAAAGCCGAGAAGTGTGTCATTTAACGCTAAAATGACTTGGGTTAACTTAGTTTGTTGTCTTTATTGAAGAGAGTTGAGAGACCGGGGTCTGTGTGTCTTAATGGACATCTTTTAATTCTCCTTCAACAGCTCAATATCTCCTTCCCTGCCACTGGCTGTCAGAAACTTATTGAGGTTGACGATGAACGCAAGCTCAGGACTTTCTACGAGAAGCGCATGGCCACAGAGGTGCCTGCAGACCCTCTGGGAGATGAGTGGAAAGTGAGTATGCAGATATTTATGTGGACAGAAATATTGGGACTCCTGACAATTACACCTAAGGTACTTTTAATGACACTGCACTAAAATACGTAAACCTTAAAATGGAGTGTGTGCCTATTTGCAGCTATAACAGCTTACACTTGTGGAAGGGTTTACACGAGATTGGAGCGTTTCTGTGGGAGTTTGTGCCCATTCGTTCTTTGGAGCAATTATGATGTCAGATGTTGATGATGGAGGAGGCTGCCCAGCTCACAGTCTGCATTCAGGTTCATCTCAAAGGTGTTGGATGGGCTTGAGGTCAGTGCTAGTGTACAGACCAGTCAAGTTCTTCCACTTTGAACTCATCCAACCATGTCTTTATGGCCATTGTTTTGTGTGCTGGGGCATAGTCATGCTAGAAGAGAAACTATTCTTCCCCAAACTGCAGAGGTGCATCTGAATTCAATAATTACGGTGTCCCAATACTTTTGTTAAGAGTCTACGTGTCCAAGTTTGTGGACATCTGCTCGTGCAGCATCAAGTCAAGCGTTTAATAAGTGCTTTGTCTTCAGTTTACATAAATAGCTTGTACTGGTTTAAGAAGACCTCGCAGTATTTTGGTGGTTCTGAGCTCTAACCTGAAGAGCCCTTTTACTGTAGTTTTTTACTGTCCAGAGACAGTCTACGAAGGACTGGTTGCTTCACTTGTTCAGGTGTTTCATCATAGGGTGGAGGTGAAAATTCACAGGGCACCCTCAGGACTGAAGTTTAGTATCTTCGCTGATGTTGAATGAAAAGGTCTGGATCCGAAGCACCACTCAGACTCTCCAGATGTTTAGCAGTGCTTCATCACTTAAGAGAAAGTAGTCATACTGTTCTGCAGATGGGGAGATTTATATTTTTGCAAGAAATATTTGGCACTGGGAATGTTGTGTGCAGCTAGGGCTGAGATTTTTTTTTCTTCTTCAGAATTTAGAGTTCTATTGCACAACATGTCATTTTAAGTATAGCCTACATTGGGATTGTTCTTACCAGTTAATATTACCATAATTAAGCACTATGTGAGCATCACATTGTATTGGCAGTTCTGTTCTATGGATCATGCAACAAAAAAAATAGCTGAATTCTGGGCATCTGTGCACTGATCTGCTTTGTTTTATTTGAAATTTTAACTTCTATTTTTTCTGATTTGCATTTCCAGGGCTATGTTGTGCGCATCAGTGGAGGCAATGACAAGCAGGGCTTCCCCATGAAACAGGGTGTCCTGACCCATGGAAGAGTGCGTCTGCTCCTCAGCAAGGGCCACTCCTGCTACAGGCCCCGCCGCACTGGCGAGCGTAAGCGCAAGTCAGTTCGTGGCTGCATTGTTGATGCCAACCTCAGTGTGCTCAACTTGGTTATTGTCAGGAAAGGTAAGAATAAAGATTAAATGAGTGTGTGTGGGCTGTATTTCTTTGGATGGGATTAGGGATGGAGATTGTCAATCGTCCCACATCTTGTTTAAATCTTATTTTGGGTGTAAATGATATAGTATATTTTTATTCTTTTTTTTTTTTATTGTCTGTAGTTGGAGATGTTTTTGGGATTATCAAGCAATATTTGGCATATGTAACATGCTGATCCTGCTACACAACGCTGAACCTTGGTGGAAATGACCGTGGGAAGGATTTAACTGTTAAATTGTTTAATGGGAACGTTTAGCTAGTTTGCAGGCACACCAGTAGACCCTTTCTGTCTTGTCTGTAGCCTCAAAGGGGGGACAGTGTGGTGCCAAAGCAACAGTGGAGCCGCTAACGGATAACAACCTGACTTTTCACTCTGGCTGGTTGTACTGTATGCTCTCCCATTCTCTGGACTACAGTCACTAAGATGACCCGTCAATTAGGACAAGTGCAGTTTCATTTTAGCAATGCAATATTAAGGGATTTTTTTGGTAAATTATATTTCCATTGCTAATTAAAGTTTTCGTGTTTTCAGAATGTCAGGTGTGTTAAGAATACCTAGTTGTTTTGTTGCTCAAACGTTTTAATAATCTTTCCAGGTGAGAAGGACATTCCTGGGCTGACTGACAGCACTGTCCCTCGCCGCCTCGGCCCCAAGAGAGCCAGCAAGATCCGCAAGCTCTTCAACCTGTCCAAGGAAGATGATGTCAGGCAGTATGTTGTCAGGAGACCCCTCAGTAAAGAAGGTGAAGCTGCTTTGGCCAATACAATATTTCCTTATCTAGAAGACTGATTAAGGTTGGAATACTTTCAAGAGGAACTTCTGCAAATTAAACTGATTAAGAGGCTCAACTACTTTTTACAGAAGGTATTAGAGAAGTAACCTGTGGGTTATTTTAAACCGTGATGTCTGCTAACAATAAACAGTAAAATAATTTAATTTTGAACATTAGAAAGAGAATTAATCCAGAAGAATTCAGTTCTTACTGAAATGTAATGTAATGCTTTACCTTTTAGTTTTGGATGGGGCTTTTCCCTCGGCACACCAGTAGACCCTTTTTGGCTAGGCAGTAGCTTCAAAGGGGGGACAGTGTGTTGCCACAGCAACAGGGGAGCTGCTAACGGATAACAACCTGACTTTGTGGCAGGTTGGACTGCATTGCTCTGTCAAATGTTTTAAACCAGCTGTATTGTTCTATTGCGTTCCAAACGGCCTACTCTGTGTTATCTACCTTGTTGTAGATCCATTTGTTGGGCCTCTCTTTGGTTATTGAGCATTCTATAAACCAGCAATACTGACTGCTGCTTATATATCGCTGCTCTCTTGGTTAGGTAAGAAGCCCAGGACCAAGGCCCCCAAAATTCAGCGTCTGGTGACTCCCCGCGTCCTGCAGCACAAACGCAGACGCATTGCTCTCAAGAGGCAGCGCACCCAGAAGAACAAGGAAGAGGCGGCAGAGTACGCCAAGCTGCTGGCCAAGAGGATGAAGGTGCGAAATCGCTCGGTCTATTCTGTTTGTCATGGGCTGATGTTAAAACATAGATATTTCTGAGTTCTGGAAGATCAGTCTGAAACCGTTTTGTGATGCTCCTGTTCGTACACAAATGATCGGTTACCAGGTTTGGTAGATTTGATCAAATCACTCTTGTCCCCTCATGCCACCATAACCTAAGATGAGCAAATACTGACTGCCAGCCATTTTCAGACCGGAGAACCCCGGGCTGCCAGTGTTTATGAGCATTTTGACTGATTTTTTAAAAAACCACATAATGCGTTTTATAACCATATGAACCCTTAACCTATCAAAAGAAAGAGTAAACTCTCTTCTTTCGTCTCTAAAATGTTCCATTATTTAGCAATCAGCAGTAGATGGGTTGGTTTCACCAAAAACACCTGTTTTGACCAAAAAAAGGAGAAATGTTTTTTCAGACAGAGCAGCGTCTGACACCTTTTATTTATTTATTTATATAGCTTTAGTGGACCCCTCAAACATATGCAAAAGTTGTTTCCTTCTATGAAACAGCAAAAACAACACTGAGACAGGGCTTTTGATAAGTATAATAATTTATTCTCCAATATAGAATCCCGGTCAGGTTAGCTAAATTTATCTGACCTGAAACTACCTGCTGAACTGCTGGGTTGTGGTGAAACTCAGCGTAAACTACCCTCTCCACTTTGTCCAGGTTCATCACCTTAATTTCGCAGGACGCTACTTAAACTATTGCGACTGCGACACGCACTCTGTTCAAGTGTGTTCTGCTTAATTTCTCCTTTACGTCTGTTCGGCATAATGCCTAACCTATTTACTGTCTCCTACAGTCTAATATGCCTATCTTCAATCAAAATCTGCACTACGGCCACATACAGGGTCCGTTTTTAAAATATATTCTGTGTGCAAGCCTGATATTTACAGACAAAGCTTCCCCAGATCGTCACCTAGCCCACCCCATTGCCCATCGAAAAATGTAATTGTGAATGTTGGTATTTAAATTCACATCCATATGTCAATGGCAGTCAATTAGTTAAATTGAGGTGTTTTTTTTTTATTTGGGCTTGTATGAAGAAAATAAGTTGGAGCATTAAATGGAAGAATAAAATGTATATTGGTCAATATTCAAGCCCTCATGCTTTGCTAATGTTTGCGAAACGGTAGTCCATTACTGCTGTAGGATATATTTGCCTTATAAACAAATTTCACCTTTGCTGTACAGGAGGCCAAAGAGAAGCGCCAGGAGAAGATCGCCAAGAGACGCCGCCTGTCTTCCCTGAGAGCCTCCACATCCAAATCAGAGTCCAGCCAGAAGTGAAACTTGCTCCTTGTTTATCACAAATAAAACAAAAAACTGTGCTGAATACCATGTTGTTTTCTGTTTTGGGGTGTGTGTGGGGGGGTGTTGAATTGAACTTTTCTTGTTTATTATAGAAGTCCTAACATAAGAACAAAAATGTACTGAGTCACTAAAAAAAGCATTTAATACTGAATTTTTATCAGAAACTGGATATATTTAATGTGTTGTCATTAGGATACAGAAACCATCTTTTATAAATATATTACCAGCTTTTGTTGTTTATTTGTCGTATAAAGTGAGAATCTTCAAAAAATTAATGGAAATCTTAAAACAAATCCAAGGTAAATCTCCAGACTTCATTGATCTTGGTGTGACAAAGTGCTTACAGGAAGAGCACAGAAAACCGTTTTACGGGTGTAAAACCAGAGGTGATGTAGGTCATGTGGAGGTCTAACATGTAGTTTAGCTTTTGGCCGCAAGGTGGTAGCAATACGTTACAATTTGTGACTGCAGATTGCGTTTGTGATCAGTTTGGTCCTTTTTCAGGGTGAAGTGAGCGTATTGTGAAGATACTCATGATAACGTTCTAGCCATATACATATTAGCACTGTTTGGTGTAATTTAAGGCTTTTGTTTTTTAGTTACACAGGGGGTCGTACTATTGAGTTTTGGAGCTTGCAAACGTGTTTGCTTCATCCCATTTACAAGTGATACAAAGCGTTTACAAAATTGTTGCCTTTTACCTTTGTTAAAGCACATTTATGCTTAGAAATGCCATGCATTTTTTAAAAACAAAGCAAAATAAGGAAATGCATCATAAAACAAGCATAACTGGCAAATAATGAACAAACTGAATTGAGGTCAAACGCTTTAATCTCTCCTCAACATTTCTCTCTCTCACACACACACACAGGCGCAGAGAGGAGGAAGGGAAAATAATAATACTACCATCTCCCGCTGCTCCTACTGCTGATAATCCAAAATTTTATACTGCTCTATATACAGAAGTTTCTGAGGCTGGATTTTTTTTCTTTATTACTAAGTATTGATTGGTTACACTGATCTCTATAGGTATCTGTTGTATTGAGTGAAATACCCCGCAATTCACTGCTAAAATTCTTAATTTAAATGAAATTTTGCTTTTCATGACAAGGACTGGTGCTAATTTAAGATATTTGTAAAAGTTAAAATATTTTAATATATATCAATTTTATAACATTTTGGGAGTATAAACATGAGGTGGCCATTTTTGGCCACGAGGAGGCTGTGTGATTTTTTTAAACTTTTACCTGCAAAAAATAAACAACGCATAATAATCTGTGTTGTTGTTAATCAGTTACATATTTCAGACTGTACTATTAGTAACACAAGAAAATCCAGCAGCATTGAGAATATATATAACAAGTGCATAGTGCCAACAAACTGGTATTTGAAGGGTTAAAAAATATAAAAAGAATGGAAAATTGTATTATTTAACTGATGTTAATTAAACAAGTCATGCAGTGAAAATAGCAAAAAAGCATAAATATAATATAAATCACAGACTGTATGGTGGCCATTTTTGGCCACGAGGACGCTGAAAGATTAGTAAAAACGGCTATGAGCATTTCATGACGTAGCTGATTATCAGTCATTTTAAATAAGGTGTAATACACAAGGGCGTATATGAAGGTAGAAGTTATAATGAAGTTAGTTGGTGTAAGGGTAGAAGATGCAGAAGATAGGACTAGGTGGAGACAGATGATTCGCTGTGGCGACCCCTGAAGGGAAAAGCCGAAAGAGGAAGAAGAAGACACAAGGGCGTATATAAACAGGAGATAAATATAATCGTGGTTACCTGACGTTTAAAAATTGTAATATAAACGGACATAAAAAGACTTCAAAACTTCACGAAACAGTGCCATCTGGCGTATTGAGTTCAAATTGCATTGTTGATTTCAAATTCAGTACGGGACCGTGAGGAACGTGCTAGTTTTCTTCGTTTTTTTAGCTTCTCAGTTAAAGGGCCTATAGACATGAAACCAGTGTCGTGTCTCGATTGTCCTGCTGACAGAAGTTATTACGAAAAGATAGTTAATTTTGTTTGTGTGTGTGTATGTGGGGGGCGGGGTATCTGAAAAATCCTGATTACTTTGTTTCCTTTTACAGATATGACGTGCTCATATTCAGTTTACGCCGTCATTAATACTTCAAGCTCTACTGGTGAGGAAGAGGCAGCGCGAGATTTGTTTCCTTGTGTTGCCATGGGGAATCATTTTCTCTGAGTGCCATTGATAGAGCCTTTTTATGTGCTCGTGCACACGCCACACTCGGAGCTAATTGAACTGAGTTGTGTAAACTAATCGTTATCAGCTGTGATGAAATTAAAAACTGTGTTTAACAGCTCAGTGTTAATTAACTCAGAGTTCAAGTACAGACCCAGAGTTTGGTGGTTGTGTAATAAAGCAGTTGTTCGTAAATGCCTTTGCAAAGTGCTGGAACATGCTGCCTTCGTGATTTTAAGTGACACTGACTGTCAAAGATAGGCGAGGTGAAACTATTTTAAGGTAAAATACATAAGCTGTATAACAATCTCACTTTTCCACAGCATATCCCATGCTTGGGACTGTTCTGCTATATATTTTGAGCCAGACTGAGACACGGAGAGTCTTGCAGAATGGCCTGGATTATTTTTGCCTGTGTGTTGGCTGTACTGCTCACTGTGGTTCTTAAACTGAAGAGGAAAATGCATGGATTTCGGATGGACAGTAAATATCCTCCAAGCCTCCCTTCTCTCCCGATTGTTGGGAGTCTTCTGTGTCTAAGGAGTGGCAGCCCTCCACACATTTTATTCCAGGAGCTGCAAAAAAAATATGGAGAGATCTATACGCTCATGATGGGCTCCCACAAACTTCTCATTGTCAACAGCCACCACCATGCGAAGGAGGTTCTGCTTAAGAAAGGGAAAATATTTGCAGGGAGACCACGAACTGTAAGTAGACTTTATCAAACTTAATCCCATTCACTCTTAAATATTAGGGCTCTTAAAATGGTCCTTTGAAGTTCTATGTCATCACTCCAAAGGTCCATTCTATGGTAGAAGAAGAACCACGTCTGGTTCCCTGAAAGACCTTTTAGTGAATGGCATTAATCTGAAATGAAATGTTAGTGTGCAAAACTGTTTTAAAGTTAAAAGAGCATCTAGATTATTTCAAGTTTCACATATACAAGCCAAATAACTATTTAACTAGCTTTATATTTAAGTGTGTGGTCAAGTTGACTGCAGCATACAGTTGAGAATTGTCATGGTCTATTCCCAAACAAAGAGGAAAATGACATTAAAAGATGTTTAAATCTTTTTAAGGTCACCACAGACATCTTAACCCGAGACGGGAAGGACATAGCATTTGCTGACTACAGTCCCACATGGAGGTTCCATCGGAAGATTGTCCATGGAGCCCTTTGCATGTTTGGAGAGGGAACTGCAGCTATTGAAAAAATAAGTGAGTACCAAACATCTCTAATAGACACACTCCAAAAGTAGCTTGAGCTCTCACACCAAGATTCAAGATTCGTTATATTTTACATATGTAGGTGCATCGGTAGAAGTTAGTGAGTATTCTGAAAAGGTTCGGTATGGACTCCAGAATACTCACTAACTTCTACTGATGCACCATCGAGAGTGTTCTGTCTGGTTGTATCAGTGCTTGAAGTGGGAAATTCTGTGTTTTCGTCTTTTGGTTTCCGCCACTAATTTCTGCGTTCCGGTACAGTAAGTTTACTGAAACTGGTCTGACGCCGCGGCAGTGGCCCGCGAATATGTCGGAAAATTAGGGTTCCTGCACTTATTTTTTCTAACTTGAAGCACTGGTTGTATCACCACCTGGTATGGCAGCTGTAACGTTCTGGACCGCAAAGCTCTGCAGAGGGTGGTCAGATCAGCA
>JBBKCR010000080.1:4258083-4268459 GCA_037577295.1 Ladigesia roloffi | reverse complement strand
TAGCGCTTTTTACAACAAGGTTGTCACAAAGCAGCTTTACAGAGTCCAGGTCCGAGCCCCTAGTGAGTGAGCCGAAGATCCTAAACATAAGACATTTTCTTCAGGAGACTCAGTTATTTAAGGGCCAAATTTCAAAATTAAGGGAAAAATTCAGTAGTTTTACCCCTTAATCAGACTTAATCTGTACACTTTTCCACTTAATTTTCCTTATTTCTTGGAAATTAAGGTAAAGATTAAGGTAATATTAAGGGGTAAAATTAAGGGGGTTGGTTTCGTAGTGATAATAAGCAGTTTTAGAAAATACTGTGAAAAGTAAACAAGCTGATTATTTTGATGATTGAGTAATCAAATCTAAATGTAAATCATGAGAGTATGTCAGTGCAGTTAGTTTCTAATAGATCTGGCTCTGGGAAACGGCAAATGTGTTTATTCCTTGAAGAATGAGGATAGTTCTTGATAATGAAGCGTCCAGTAACTAATGTTTTGAATAGATCTAAAAGAAATTTGGGATTTGCATTCTGCCGGTTATACTAACATTTGATATTGTCCAAGTACGGATGTTGAATGTTTATTTTTATAGTCGACTGAAGATGCTTGTCTATGAACATCACCTTTCTAACTCCATTGTCTCATTCATATTGATTCCGGTTCTTAACATACATCCAAAACCTAAACCTGAATCAGCTTGTAATCCTGAAGCTACACCAGATCTTTTGTTTAAATGTGTAAAGCATATGTAGGGTCTACAGGGAAACAGCTTAACATGTTTTCACTGGACTTTGTTTACTGGTCAGTACTCAGGTATCTGATATATATAGGTAGGTTTTGCTTCTACACAAAGTAAAGATTATTTATAACCACAAGTTGAATTCCTCAGACTCCAAGGACTGAAATCAGGAAAGATGCTGAAGGAGTTCCAAGGCCACACTTCCTGCATAAATGACATTATCTTCTCAAACAACAGCCAGTACGTCATCAGTGCCTCAGCAGATGGAACTGTCAAGGTAATGTGGGTTTGACCATGACTGGCAAAAGAATAATATACTGACATCCAGGCTGTGCATGTATTGTGTCATCTCCAACACTGGCCCTTTCTCAGATCTGGAACACGAAGACGGCAGACTGCACCAACACTATCAAAACCCCAGATGTCCCTGAAGGAGCAGACATCACGGTCAACAATGTCCTTCTTGTGCCCAGGAACCCTGAGCACTTTGTGGTCTGTAACAGGACCAATACCGTGGTCGTCATGAACATCCATGGCCAGGTAATGACCAAACCTCTTGTGTTCATCATTTTCAAACGCGATCCTATAACTTGCCAAATCATGGATACATGTACCAGTCAAGAGCCACAGGGCGTAATCAACTCTGCCTAAATTTAGAATAAACACGTCTATTGTGAATCAGAGAAGAAAAAATACAGTATTTTTCTAGAGCTGTAGTAGTCCTAGAACACCACTAGGGGGAATTTCACAAATCAGACTTGCTCAGTACGTTAGACGCTGGATTCTCCACCAATTGGCCGGGGACCTACCAGTGTGCCGCGAAGGCTTTTGATTGGGCCATGAATATAATAAAGATAGGCCATTGGTCCACAATTGTTTATTTATAATTATTTAATGTGACCAAGTGGGCCTTGGCAACATGCTGTGATGGATAGGTGGTCCTTAATATTAAAAATGTTGAGAACCATTACATGGTTGATAAAGTAAGGACTGACCAATAGGGAGGTAATTTAGCTCCTCGCCCGTCTCCTGTCATCTGCCTGACTGAGAAATCCTGTTTCATGAAATGCCAAGCCAATGTTGATGTATTCCAGGCTCTTGTTAATTAGCTTGATGTCTAATCAGCTGCCTTGTTGAGCGTCAGCACACCTTGTGATTTTCTAACCACTCTGTGGTGGAAGCCCTGGGGGCCGAGACAGCCGCCTCTCCCACTCATTCCCACTTGCCTGACTCACTCACTCTCTGAACCCACTTCCGCCTCCTTCCTCCACATTTTTAACTCCACCCGCTCTCTTGCGCTCTCTCTTCTTCTGTTTCTCGCTCTCTCCGATCACTTTCCAAGGTACTGAGGAGTTTCAGTTCAGGCGTGAGGGAGGGGGGAGACTTTGTGTGCTGCACGATGTCTCCTCGTGGAGAGTGGATCTACTGCATGGGAGAAGATTTTGTGCTCTATTCATTCAGCACCATCACCGGCAAGCTGGAGAGGACTCTCACGGTAATGGCAGTCACTGGGTTTAGACATTCCTGTTGTTTTTATATTCCCTTTTTTGTATTTTTTGTACATACACCTGCAATAGAGTGAAACAGTCTGTAGTGATACATTTACTACAATTTTAAAACTCTTTATGATTCTTCATTAGTCCTTGTGCAAACGTTTCCTCCACCACAGGTGCACGAGAAAGATGTGATTGGCATAACCCATCACCCTCATCAGAACCTCATTGCCACCTACAGCGAGGACGGCCTGCTGAAGCTGTGGAAACCCTGAAGCCCCTCTTCTCTACAGAGTACACTAACTGAACTATAGTCTGCGTTTGTGTAGTGGTGCAGTCCTGATGCTTTGGTACCCCTCTACATACAGGCCTTGGGAGTTATGCTTCAGGATTTAGTCTGAAAGTCTAAAGTCTTCCATTAGGTGACAATGAAGGTAAAAATAACCCCACAAAAATCACCGCAACCTACACTCCTTCCCCTGTACTCTCAAAAGGTATCTAGATCCACTAGAATGTTGCTGTGGAATTCGGTCGCATGGAGGTACCGTCCATGTTTCTGGGGTATACCGGTCAGGCTAACTTGAAATTGGTTGCAGACTGGTTAATAGTAATGAGGTGGTCCAGACAGACAAAAGAGAGTTTAGGATCTGGGCATCACCTTCATGTGACAAAACCACATTCCTCCGAAGTCTCCACTGCATGAACATAAAGACATATTCTTTGTGAAAGGATCTGTAGTGTCGTCTACATCAGTATATGCATGCCAGTTGTAGCCAAATGAAACTACGCATACTGGTTTATTTCTGGATAATGTCTTGTGTAGACATAGCCTTTGTTCACCTGCAGTGACATCAGGGTTATTGTGTTCACGCAAGGAAAGAAGAGTGTATAAAATGTGAACATGACAGGACTGGAGTGGCTCCCCAGTGCAGCACAGAGCAAACAGACTTCTGAAAGCCATAGAGAAGGTTTCCTTCAGGGCGCAATGAGGCCCGAGGCCAGCCCCAACATCTACTAATGAACACTCTGATGTGGAAATATAGTTCAGTGTTATTCTGGTGTGAAGGTTGAGTGTGTTTTAACACCTAGCCTTACACTTGCATGCAAGTTAGCCTTGGTAATGCAACACTGGAAATAAGCTCTATGTGTGTGTATTGTATCTCTTCTGCTGAGATTTGGGTATTTATATAGCAGACACCATCAACAGTTTTCCCCTAGTGTATGTGTATAGACAGTGGTACAAGGCGACTTTACTGTGTAAATTCATCAAATGGCATTTAGTAATGGGAAACTTTCTGTGGCCATAGTAAAAATGGACATATTGTTCTTTTCAGTTCTTTCCATCTGAAGCTTGTTTATATCCAGTTAGATTTTTTCATGGCTAATGCCAAAACATGAAAGTAAAATATTAAAACTTTGCTGTACAAGTGAACGTAACTGCATGTTATGTAAGAAATTACCAGCACATTGTTACAGATGCATTTCAGATTCCACACACATTTTGAAACAAAAATAATAATAAAAACGTGCATTTTCAGTGAATACAGGACCTATGGTGGCTGGTTTAATGATGGGCCACTGAGGCCAGGTTCAGTCTCAGGTTGTCAGAGTTTCTCTGCCGTAAGCATCATGGGTCAATAAAGGCTTCCTGTTTCTACAAACATTCCTATTTGGGTTTTGTGGCTTTCTTTATTCAGCGGAAATCAATGTAAGTTTGAATACTCTCAACTTAAAAAGACTCCATAAAAACACAACACAATAACTGAGAAAGATTTCATTTATAAATTAAAATACATGTTTACATTATTGGTCCTAAGAAAACTGACCCCAGAATGGCCCCCGTTAAAAAAAGACCACATTTTTGTCACTGATTTAGAAAAGGTACAATTTTTGACACAAAAGCTAGTAAGGCTTGAAAGATTAAGTTTTCCTTTGCAAGCTATAAATCAGAAACAGTCGTGTCCTCCACTGTTAAACCCAAATCTGATATTTACTGACCAGTGAAGGATTTTGTTTTGTAACATTTGTCTTGTGTGTAAAGATGATAAAAATAATTGAAAATGTGTTACCTTGCAATGGTTGTAATTCTCCACACAGTGTATTTAAAATAATTAGAATAAACAAATAAAAGTGAGAGACAGAACATAATTCTTAAATAATAGCACTAATGGCAATTACAGGGAACTGCTACTAATAAATACAAAATGTCAGTCCGTTTATTATTGTGCAAACACTGCTACACATAGAAAAATGCTTAACATTTAACACAGCTTGAAAGGATCTTCATGGTGATCAGTTTACGATTATAATCAATCATTCAAAACACTGACAGATAAGCAGGCACAGATCTCTTCCCAACAAGGCAAGGGTGCGGTGGCACTGACTGCAATCAGCAGCACTCAAAGGCTCCTCAACAACAACACTTCTCTATACCAAAGGCTTTTAAATGGTTTTTCTTTTTAACATACTGCCGTGGTCAGACATTTGTGGCACACTGGACATCACAGTATCATTTGGAAAATATACAATGGCACATTAAAGGGCCCAGAGCAGTTTTCTGTAGCGTCAGTAGTCAGGCAGATAAAACGAGCCCTGTGCTTTCATTTATGCCAACTGCAGTTGGATATTCCACTGATATCTGAACACAGAGACTCTCACACACATGAATAATTAAAACAGGTTTTGAATGGGTATGTCTCCAAAAGGTTTGGATTGTACACTTATTCACAACAAGATAAACGGTACATAAGAAAGAGGCCCCATATTTGCCCAGGAGGCGAGTCAGAAGAAATCTGGTAGATTTTTAAAAAGGTATTTACTCCAGCCTCCTATTTTTCCTCTTCAAATGAGTAGCATGAACTATATAAAGAGGAAGGAGGTTTATTAAAAGCAACAGAAGCCTTAAGAGGTCTGACACTGTACGCCTCCACCTGTGTGAAAATCATCATCGTCTTCTATGTAGTGGTAATTCCGTCGTGAAGGGTCACAATCTTCCAGGTCAGCATAAATATAAAGGTCGTCGTCCATGCTCTCAGGCTCACTTTTCTCTCGCGTGTCCGGGAAATACTGCTCCAACTGCTTCAGTTTGTTTACCGGGAGGAAGTTTGCCTCAGGGAACACGACCTGGAGAGATCAAAACAAGTTTTTAAATGAAGGTACAGACTTGCGTTAAAGTCAGGCAGAACCACAACTAACAAACCAGCAAATATTTTATAGGTGCACCACATGTCCAAGTATTAACACTACTCACATTAAAGGAGATGATGAGTCTTCCTTTTTCAAATGGTCGCCGGTGCATAGGCATCCCCTCATTCAGCACACACTTCTTATCACCTGGTCTGATCAACTCACCTGCTCGAGGGAGGAGAAGGGCAATATAGGAATTAGGAAGAAATATCTTGCTGTAGCACAAAATAAATAAGCATCCAGGACTTTGGTAAGAATCCTGAATCCAGAGTACAGTAATCCCCCCCCCTCCTTTTTCACACCGATCAGACGTTCCAGTTTCAGTCCATCACAGATTTTAGAACCTTCCACATCTGAATACAGCGAACTGTGACCTCCAGGCCTTGTGCGCCACACAGCGTTTACCAAGGCAGTCAGACACGTGAATGGAATGAAGCGCCGCCCCAAACATAAACAAGCACCACGAGTCCAACACGGCACAGTCTGTACTCAGCAGCCAATCTTCAACATATTTTATTTTTATGCTTTTTTTCTTCTAGAATTTTTACTAATGTAAATAAAATGTATTCATTAGTGTATGTACCTGCTTAAACCAAAGAATATGATAGCACATACCACAGAAAAGGCCCATGCAATAATCACAGTCTTTCCTGGGGTATCATCGGTTACGTACGTTCAAGCACTGCAGTTTTGTGTAAACTGTACATTTTCTTAAAGCCAGTGACTTAAATTAAATTTGGGGGCATATTTAGGGTTAACATTATGATAATAGACATTTTTATTCACATTTTTCACTATACATGGGAGCTGTTGGAATGTAACCCTTGCCAAAAGCGGGGGTTACAGTATTACTATTATTACTATTATTTCAAACCGCATCACTGGATTATCAAACCCATCTAACTACAGCACAGAAAACATCTGGGCCAGTGAAGGACTGTAGAGTAGCACCATTTAAAATGTGTACACCTATTGGTCCCACAACAACCATATTTACCTGGATGAGAAGTAATGAGCAGAGTTCTGTTATCCAGTGTTTTGACTGGTTTCTGGAAACCACACAATGACTCCACAAGCTGAACTTCCATAGTCATGCTGAGATCCTCCTCTTCTCTGTGAAACACATTTCCAGAACATTACTAATTATGACTTTCTATAGCTTTGGCTATGTATGATTGCCTGTGAATTCACCAGTGTAGTTTTTGAGGAGTGGTACTTCGTATTCTGTGCTTACCTCCTAAACACAGGATGTTCCTTCTGGTCTAAGACAATAATGATGTCCCCCGGTTCTAGGCCAGGCTCTTGGTCCCCTTCCCCGTGGAAAACAACCTTTTGTCCATCTTTCATCCCTGTCAAACATCATCAGCCCTGTTAGAGACGACCTGCACTGCTTTATTAAAATTTTATATCCCCTCTATAACCAACAGCCTGTATTTGTTACAAGTGTTCATCAATGATAATTCATTTCTAGCCAATAGAAACTGTTCTTTGACATTCCTCACCTTTATCAATGTGGACTTCCAGGATCTTCTTTTGCCGCAGAATTTTGCGCCCTGTGCAGGCCTTGCAACGATCTCGATGGCTCAGTCGTTGTCCTTGGCCATGGCAGCCACCGCAGACAGTAGAGATCTGTTGCACCATACCAGGAGCCAGCTGATGCAGCCTTACCTGCACCCCAGTCCCTCGACATGATGGACAGATCTCCACAGCCCCTTTGCGCCCACCACGTCCTGAACAGCACACCGCGTGTTAAAGTGATTGCATTTCTCGCCATAAATGAAACTTAAAGCATGAACACACACACACACACAGAGCCACGTTTTTGATGATCCATTACCTTCACATCTCTCACATATGACATTTTTTTGAACAGCCAGTTTCCTGGTAGCTCCATTATAAAGGTCCTCCAAAGTCACGGTCAACTGATGTACCACATTCTTCCCTTTAAAAAGAAAAGAAGGCACATCATTCTCTGATTGCTGAATCATTAATGAAAACCCCAGATTTCTGACTCAGTTCTGATTACTAGTGTTCCCAGACATTTCATAGACTGCACTGACCCCTACAGGTCCATTATATACATGACAATTATTTGTTTTGTTATATTTCTTTACATCATTTATTTAGAAAACGTATTCTCCACCTTGCTCCACCTTCCAATGTTTTATTCCATTAATTGTTAAAACTAGGCTCTCAAATTCTGTGTTTGAAAACATACTTCTCCATATGAAGTCTAGATCTAAATTCTAAACAATAGCCGCATTTTCATGGACACTTAAATTTAATCGGATTAAAATAACCCAAATAAACTGTTTACATGGCGTCAAATAAAGAAATCCTCGTTTGTTCCACGTTTACATGATCAAGCCATTTAATCCGATAGTACATTATTTTGAGAAGCACTCTGGTAGAAATTGGCTATTTCTGGTTTGGAAAAAGCTCTCTCTGAACCTCAGAGGTTTCCTTTCTCCTAGTTTATCCTCCGTCGCGTCTCAGAAGCAGTTTAATGTGAGAGAAGCTTCACTCGGCGCCTGAAAAATGTCTACATTTATAACACTGATAATGATGAGAAATAGCCAAACAGAGAATATATTCGGAGAAACTATTTTACTTAAATGAGAAGTGTCTAGACAGATCGCTCCGTTGAGTTGTAGAGAGCCAGTTATATATACACAGTTCAGTAGAAACACTGGAGAAATGGTACCGTGAGGCTACTACAGATCGAGTCATGCTAACGGCTAGCTGTGGTTCTGGACAATGCTGATGGTATTGGATGATTCTGTTTTTGATTTTACGCTCATCCAATCTCCCCCCGATACTGAACTGTTTTGTTTTATCCAATAAAAACGTAGTGTCGGCTTCCGGCCAGTTTTTGTTTTAATTTTGTTCTCTGCTACTCCTGAGGTACTCGCTACCAGCCTCGAGCAGGAAGGTTTTCTAATAATCGGTTTGCCTGTTTACATGAGCAGTTTCCACAACCGATCGGATTAAACAAAAGGTCTAATCCAATTTAATTGGATTCACGTGAGCTGTTTACATGGGACAGTTTTAATCGGTTTCCATAGTTAATCAGATTAAAAGTGGGAAAAAGTGTCCATGTAAACGGAGCTGATGTCTAAGCAAGCTAACACTGCTAGGTACAAAATGAAAACAGCTTTTCTTGGTGTTGGTTTACCATTTAAGGCTATGCATCACACCCACATTAGACACACCTTCCAATTTTATTTTTCCATTAACATAACATCGACTCTGGTGGGACTCGAACCCACAACCTTTGAATCGCGTCTCGAGAGCTTGACTAGAAGTCCAATGCGCTATCCATTGCGCCACAGAGCCACCTGCTGATGGGAAGATGGAGATAAACGAACCCTGCGTTCACACCGCCAGAGGCGAGAGAGATTTTTTAGAAGCTCAGCATCTTGTGCAGACTGACCATAAGGAGGGTTTAATTAATTGACCTCAAGAAATGTATTGACTGTCAAGGTAAGAAATTGATCGATGGAAAAAACGTTTTTGTAGTTTCATGTTTTTTTCTATTAAAAGCCACTTGTGTGGTGTGTAATTGCTAGTCTAATTTCAGAACATTGTTTAGTACATTAAGTACAACATTAGTGTTTAAGAGTAAGTACATTAAGGAAGTATGGGTTTTTTGTAAGTTTTTTTCCCCACCCTGGTCCCCTACATGTTTTACATATGATATGGTAATATATGATCCATTTGCAATATTAATACGCATAATGAGAAATGTTAAAGGGAAACAATATTTAATTGCTGAGACATTTACTTAAAAATAATAAAATAAAATTTAATATATGTGAATGAATGCAGCTGGAGCAAACACTTAACACCGTTTGAGCAAATGCCTTTAAAAGAAACAGTTAAGAACACTGTTGGGGGTTGTGTGACAGGACTGCGAGGGAAATAAGATTACTAACACCCCTCACAGGCTTGTCAGCTGCCCCCGTTACTCTCTCCCCTGTGTTCAGTGAGTCCAGCTTCCAGACGTTTTGCTTCGTACACTAGCTTGTGAATTTGAAACTTTAAATCCTGCCTTGTCCTCAATGACAATGTCCTGAAGTCCTTCAGGAGGCTTTTAAAAAATAAACTGTCACTGTCCTGTTACTGGAGTGCTAGCTCTCCTACTCACAGTATCCAAACCTGTAAGCATCCTCTCCTGAAACTCTGTGCTGGTCTGTGCTCTCTTCCTTTTGTTTGTGCCCTGTCTGTCCTTGATCGTTTTTATTTTTATGTCCCTGTACGCAAACAGGGACACGTCGTAAATTACTGGGAACCCCGCCACAGCAAGTATTAACCTCTCCTCTATTCTGCATGGGATCTTCTTCTTCTCTGTTGCCCAATACCGGTTGCCCACGGGAACTAATGTGGTCAGTTTACAGGACTGCGTTACTGGAATCGGCTCGAGCGGTGGACTTCTACATTTGGATTGGTTGCTGCCGAACCGCGTCATAGCTCATTACCATAAAGTTGAAACCTGATGTCAACTCTCCCTTGACGCTCTCGCCGGCCAAGACGCACCACGCCACTGCTCACCGCTGGCCATTTTGACACTCTTGCCACCAGCAGTGTGAACGCAGGGTTAAACCCATCGAGGACTTAGCCTTAAACTGCCCTCTTAATTTGAACTGCTTTGGTAGGGCTTGTTATGGTTTGACAGTTCTTGGTGTTTGCTAAATCTAAATGGTATTTTCAATATCTATAAATCATTACTTGTTAAGAAAACTACCAGGTCATATTAAGCTAAACAACAACTTACTACTAACATGTATGTTTCACAGAGAAAGATGTAATGTGTACAGAATCTTATTTCCAGTGGTGGGAATAACGGCTCTATAAATAAACGGCGTTTCTAACGGCGATACTTTTTTCAGTAATGAGTAATCAAACCAGTTACTGTTTCCCCGTTACAGCGCCGTTACCGTTACTGACAATAAAATGCGCGTTACTGTAAC
>JBBKCR010000080.1:4205828-4217534 GCA_037577295.1 Ladigesia roloffi | reverse complement strand
TCCACCAGCTCCCTAGCTTTGCCTGTCATAGTTCCTACATTCAAAGTCCCTACTCTCAGTTCTACACTATTGCTTTTCCTCTTCTCTCTCTGCCTCCGCACACGCCTTCCTCCTCTCCTCCGTCGACCAACAGTAGCCCAATTTCTACCAGCACCCTGTAGGTCAACAGCACCAGTGGCGGCCGTTGTTAACCTGGGCTCATGTCCAACACTCATGTCCAACACTCAATGTTGGAGAATCCTCCAACACCTTTTATGTTTAAAAATGGGAGTTTACATTAAGACCTCGATTGATAAAATCACCCAGTAACTCATCTGGAGTTGTGATTGGTTACTCTGTCAGAAACACTGTGATTGGTTAGATGTTCATTTGCATATCGCAGGTTCCGTGATATCTGTATTGCAGAGACCGGTATCGTGATACTGGTTACTGATATATCGACCAGCTCTAGTAAGTCTGATATTAAAAATAGTCTGACTGGGCTGGGTGGTGTTTCTGAGGTCTGAGGCCACGTCTCAGAGGCTGGAGGGTCCTTAGATGACCACAATCAGGTCAGACGTTTAACAATCAACTAATTAACCAACAGCTAACTATGTCAAAGTGAGAAATGATTAATAAACAGCTTCAACAGTGAGGCATTAATGTATTCATGTGATGTGTTAATTAGGTCTCATTTAGGGAAATTATTGACTAATTAATTGGATGTTGATTAGCTGTAGTCTCATACTTACAAACCCACCGGCAATTAATTAATGTGATGATAATTAAAAGACAAAGTCAATTGTCTAAATTGGCAAAACAAAGCAGAGACTCAAGTAATTCACATCTCACAACTACTCAGTCTTGCATTCTTCAGACTTGAGTCGAGTTTTACACCAAAGAAACTAATGATTTAATACAGTCTCACACTACAGAGACTCAAGATGCGAACTGGTCTCACTCCAGAGAGACTCAAGACACGACTCGGTCTCACTCTATAGAGACTCAAGACTCAACTCAGTCTCACACTACAGAGACTCAAGACTCATCTCGTTCGCACTCCACAAAGACTCAAGACACGACTCGGTCTCACTCCAGAGAGACTCAAGACACGACTCAGTCTTACTCTATAGAGACTCAAGACTCGACTCCGTCTCACTCCACAGAGACTCAAGATTCGACTCCGTCTCACTCCACAGAGACTCAAGACTCAACTCAGTCTCACTCCACAGAGACTCAAGACTCAACTCAGTCTCACTCCACAGAGACTCAAGACTCTCCTCAGTCTCACACCACAGAAACTAAAGACTCGATTCAGCCTCACAACAAAGAGACTCAAGACTCGACTGAGTCTCACTCACTAGAGACTCAATACTTGACTCAGTCTCATTCCGCAGAGACTCAAGACTCGACTCAGTCTCACACTATAGAGACTCAGGACTCGACTCAGTCTAATACCACAGAGGCTCAAGACTCGACTCAGTTCCACAACACAGAGACTCAAGACTCGACTATGTCTCACTCCACAGAGACTGAAGACTCGACTCAGTCTCACTCCACAGAGACTCAAGACTCGACTCGGCCTCACACCACAGAGACTCAAGACTCAACTCCGTCTCATTCCACAGAGACTCAAGACTCGACTCAACTCAGTCTCACTCTTTTGCGACTTGCGCAATCCATCATTGCTATTTTGTGCGAGCGCATTGTTCTTTTTTCTGGCAGAAATGTACGTTGTCAAGATAGCAGATGACATTGCATGTCACTGAAAAGAAGGAGTGTGGGATGGTGCATAGCACGAATTTGCTGTTTTATGAGAAGTGAAAGTCAATTCAAATGTATATCACATACATCACACCATGATTATTTTTAAAATACATATAACACTTGCAAAACTTAGTTGATTGAAGAAATCACTAATAATTAATAACAAGTAACGGACGGGCTATTTGACCAATTGTGCGGGACACATAGGTAAATAAATACACGTTTCAAGCTAGGTTGTCAAGAAACATGAAACTACATCACCAGGAAATCATGCAAGCTCATATTTTGATTAGATATGTTTATGTCTTCCTTACCCTTTTAAAGATAGTTGAGGCTGTTGTTCGCATGTTCTCCAGATGGAGTATCTAATGGACAAAGGCTCCCTCAACGTCGGAGGGAGAGGGTATATGCACGGGTTGTAGCCGATTCAGCCCCTTTAGCGTGAGAGGCCCCCCTCCGCTGTTCATGGTGCTGAACTTCTATATGCCGCGTCTTTATCATGCGCGTGCACGCTTACGTCAAGGAGGTCGTGGCTAAGTAACAGCGACATGGGCAGTTAATCATGTTTAAACTAAATCACAAGAAAGAACAGATCTTTTTGATCCTATAAAATAATTTATTTGGAATAAGCATCGAAAAAACCTCCCCTGATTTAGCCTCCACGAGTTATACAACGCTCTGGCGTTGTATGCAGATTTGTTTACGCAATTCTTATTTAATAGAATTCTTATCCAGTGTTTATTTGATTAAAAACAATTTTAACACCTCATTACTGAGTTTAATAGTATAGAGCAGTGGTCCCAAACCTTTTTTCTCACCACGGACTGGGAGAAAAAGGTTTGAGACTATTTTCACTAAGGATAGACTAAGAATATCAGTTTTTATATCAGTTATTTTTTTCTGTGCGGCCGGCGGACTAGTACCACATTAGCCATGGCTCGGTACTGGTTGGGGACCCCTGGTATAGATGATTTTTATAGCACTGTTATATGGTGTTTTTGTAATCATGTGTGAAATAACAATCATATCTACACTACACTAAATACACTCTTTTAAAATGGAGAGG
Organism: Ladigesia roloffi; assembly: GCA_037577295.1. Lineage (NCBI taxonomy): Eukaryota > Metazoa > Chordata > Actinopteri > Characiformes > Alestidae > Ladigesia > Ladigesia roloffi. Next base: position 4,214,722 of record JBBKCR010000080.1, on the reverse strand, counting down.
TGGGATGTTACAATAAGCACCCCTAGCAAAGGGTTTGGGAGGATTCCCTCCATCCCCGAAGATCAATTGCTCCCGTGCATTCACCTCATTATACACAGCAAGCCATGGAACATAATAAAAGTGAGGTTACATACCCGACATGCCATCTTGCTGTAGAAGAAATTCTCTTCTTAAGTTTCAAGATTCAAGATTTTTATTTGTCAAAAAACTACATCTTATTTTTATTATTTATCTCAGTTCTATAGACTGTAATGTAAATAATAGATTGGGCCGTTTTCACAGCAGCCCCACTTCATTCCTTATTACTCACTAGCAGCTCTGTTATTATCTCCATTCTTTAAAAAACAATTAAGAACTAAAATCAGTGGTTATGATGTACTAAGATTTCGTCAGAGTGGTTTGATGTGAAATGCTCTAGAAGAGTTGATGGTGGGGCTAGCAAGTCAAAGTCAAAAATCCAAAAGTTTTAAGCCACTAAATACTACCTGGCAGAAAGTTTTAACCTGATTATTATAAGACAAATGAGAATAAACTCAGCATTGCCTGAGACTTTATGACAGCTCTGAACTAAAGTTGCATTTCTTGGGGGAGAGACAGATGTTCTTATGCAAATGAAACAACTTTCTCAGGATTATATAAAATGTAACACACAGCAGTCTCTGGAGGTTTTGGAGGGTAAATGAAGAGATCAGTCACAAACATGCCCTGTCATAACATTAAATCACACTGAAGGACTTCTGCTACACCAACAGCTGAATTATGGATACATTCAGAATGAGAATTTTGGGGAATCGGTGGAATTGCGAGTAAATTCCGAGACCCAGTTATCAAAATCTGGGCTAATGATTCTGAGTCTTTCTCGGAAAGATCTGAAAACAGCTCCATGATAGCAGTTTCTTCACAGGGCTGTCTCGAGCGTCCCTCAGTTCCTACCCAGTGTGAGGCCCTCTGTCATCATTCCAGCTCTGATGTGGAACGTCCTGCTGTTTCTGGAACCGGCGCCTGTAATTTGGGTCTTCCAGACAAAATCGCCGGCTTCGTTTGTCTCGCATTCCTGAGGAACACCAGTCATTACCAAGAGAGAGTTTTTGTTAAGGTAGACCCGATATTTCACCAGATTCCGTCTCTTTAATCTTCTGTCTTCATTAGTTTACCGCCCAACCATCCCACGGCACCAGCCCGAAAGGGTCTTGGCCTGGAACCGCAGTTTAGGAAAACTTTTAATTGGTTCAGACACTGAAATATTTGGTACAATTCCACAGTATTTCAATTAGGGACATCACGATTATCGATCCTGACGACAGGATTATCATCTGGGAAATAATCAAGCTTTCACCATATCACGATTATTTCGCATTGATTAATTTTACAATAGTTTTTACCTTTTATTTTACCTCTGTATTGCTGGGGAATCCAAAAAACTCCCAGACGGCGAATTCAATCACTTCATTGGTGGAAATAAAGCGTGTTACATCACTGTCTGAATGTACTGTCCAGGTGAGTCCTGCCAGTCCGCTAATAGGACTAGTTCCAGGTGAGTCCTCCAATCAGCTGATAGAAATGAAGAATAAAAGATCACCATTTTGTTCCACAGAGTGAGGACATGGACAGAAAAATAAAAAGGCTCTTTAAACAGAATGTGCAGCAGAGGGAGGAAATGAGTGGCGATTAATGAAATAAAGGTCGTTTGTGTTCGAACTGCCAGACTCTGGACTCGTATCCAGATCCGCTACAAGGACACCTTTAATTGCGACATACGAGAGAATATTAATCAAATGGCGGCGGGGTTAATTGTGGCCAATTATTCTGCTGATTTATTATTGAGGAGGGAAGTGCGGCGGCGAGTGGCATGGGAGGATTCGGACACTGTCCTCTCGCTCAGGAGGGGGCGGCAGTGGAAACTGATGGCTGATTAACGAGGCGGAGGATTGATGGTGGCTACTGGAGTTTTACACCTTGTTTGAATTTTACTAGAATACAAATACAAATACTATGGATGCACCGAAAGGATTTTTTTGGGGCCCGAAACCAAAAAACGAAAATGGGGAAATACCCCTTGCCGAAAACCGAAACTGAAAACCAAAAGAAAGTATTATTATTAAATAATAATAAGATATTTATTTAGCATTCAGACAATGCGCAATATCAAATAGCGTTTGAAATAAAATCTTATTTGATATTGGTCCCCTTATCCCCACTCATGTATGACCTCAAAGCAAGAAAGCTGAAAAATGATACATTTAAATCTCTTCTCTCATAGAACTAGCGAATTTAGTTTTAATATTCTGAGAGAAGTGCTTGATCAAACTGCATTCAGAACAAGTGCTGGTGAAAGATAAAGAACAACTATGTTGGCTTACAACACAAAGACTGAAATATATTAACTGTAATCAATGAAAAACTTTCTTTCCTTTTAAAAAATGGACAGAACACAATCAGTCTGTTACACATCAGAGCACAGAGTGTAAACAGCACAAAATTTTTCCTCTGCATTTAAACCTGCATTTGAACCTGTGATATTCTGATCGCAGGGTGAGCCCCGTTGTCTTCTCGTCCTCGTCTTCACAGCAGTGTAAAATGTTCACACACCTGCGCCGAACCACAGTCACACCACATGGTGAAGAGATCTGGCCTGGCGGCAGTCACAACCGGCCAAACATTTAAATTGCTTTCCTCAGGAGAACTTTAACACCCTTCTCCTGCCAAAATCTTCTTTACATTATTTTCCCTTCGTCGAACACAGTCGGGGCATGTCTGGAGTCTAGAGTTGCGCTGGAGGTTCATTTACGGACTTAAATTCTCATTTCTTTTACTTTGGTGTAAAACTCCTGTCTCCTGTCAGACTGTTTGATCTGTGTCCCACTGAGGAGATAAATTGAGAGGAATGTGAACAAATGTTTTACTGACAGGCTGCAGAGAGTCTAAAAACACAAGGAGCCTAGATAAAGGAGTTCCAGCCACTCAGCATTCAGCACCACCAGTATACTGATCACCACCCCATCATCTGGAACCATCTGCTTCTGGTTCTTCACTGGTTCAGGACTTCAGTTAGATGCTCTGATTTATAGACTTTTTTATAGACACACTGTTCTTTCATTTACAGAGTTCCTGAACACCCAGTGCCTGCTTAGTGCAGGGACCTGCTGTTGCCTGTGTGATTCTGATATTACTGAGCTTTTAGAGAGTCGAAACCATGTGGAGGCCAAAGGGCAGGCAGCCAGTTCCTTTATTTACAGCACAGCAAAATCCAGGCCCTCAGTATCAGAGCGCTGAGACTATCGGCTTCTACAAAGAGATTAAAGTCACTGATATAGCCGTCGGCCACAGGGTCACGGCTTTCATATAAACATCTATAACCCACGGCCGGAAAAACCCAAAAGTGACTCAGGAGAACAAAGAATAATATCCAGAAATGGACAGAATTAATCCATTGTTCAGGGCAAGAACAACCGTTACTCTAACCTGACTAACAGGAGAGTCACAGTGAACGCTTTGTTTACTCTGAGATGATGAAAAGAACCGAAATGTCTTCTTTCACAATTTACAGTCAGGCAGTCACACCACTGGTAATCGCACTAATAACAACACTGGTAGTTCTACCACTGGTAGTCCCACATCTAACAACACTGGTAGTCACACCACTGGTAGTCGCACCAATAACATCACTGGTAATCCCACTGGTAGTCGCACCAATAACAACATCGGAATTCGCAGCACTGATAGTCACACCAATAACACTGGTAGTCCCACCAATAACAACACTGGTAATCACACAACGGGTAGCCCAACCAACAACAACACTGGTTGTCACACCACTTGTAGTCCCACCAATAACAACACTGGTAGTCGCACTAACAACAACACTGGTAGTCGAATCAATAACAATATAGGTAGTCACACCAATAACAAAAACTGATAGTCGCACCAATAACACTGGTAGTCCCACCAATAACAACACTGGCAATCTCACCATGGGTAGTCACACCAATAACAACACTGGTAGCCCCACCAATAACAACACTGGTTGTCACACCACTTGTAGTCCCACCAATAACAACACTGGTAGTCGCACCAATAACACTGGTAGTCACACCACTGGTAGTCCCACCAATAACAACACTGGTAGTCCCACCAATAACAACACTGGTGGCCCCACCAATAACAACACTGGTAGTCACACCACTTGTAGTCACATCAATAACAACACTAGCAGTCGAACCAATACCAATACAGGTAGTCACACCAATAACAACACTGGTAGTCGCACCACTGATAGTCGCACCAATAACACTGGTAGTCCCACCAATAACAACACTGGTAATCTCACCATGGGTAGTCCCACCAATGACAACACTGGTAGTCACACCAATAACAACACTGGTAGCCCCACCAATAACAACACTGGTTGTCACACCACTTGTAGTCCCACCAATAACAACACTGGTAGTCGCACCAATAACAACACTGGTAGTCACACCACTGGTAGTCCCACCAATAACAACACTGGTAGTCCCACCAATAAAAATAATGGTAGCCCCACCAATAACAACACTGGTTGTGACACCACTTGTAGTCCCACCAATAACAACACTGGTAGTCGCACCAATAACAACACTGGTAGTCACACCACTGGTAGTCCCACCAATAACAAAACTGGTAGTCCCACCAATAACAACACTGGTTGTCACACCACTTGTAGTTGCACCAATAACAACACTGGTAGTCACACCACTTGTAGTCACATCAATAACAACACTAGTAGTCGAACCAATAACAATACAGGTAGTCACACCAATAACAACACTGGTAGTCACACCACTGATATTCGCACCAATAACACTGGTAGTCCCCCCAAAAACAACCCTGGTAGTCACACCACGGGTAGTCTCACCAATAACAACACTGGTAGTCACACCAATAACAAAACTGCGAGTTGCACGACAGATAGTCGCTCTAATAACCCTGGTAGTCCCACCACTAATAACACTGGTAGTCACACCACTGTTAGTTGCATCAAAAACAACACTGGTAGTCATACCACTGATAGTCGCACCAATAACAACACTGGTAGTCATACCACTGGTAGTCGCACCACCAACAACACTGGTAGTCATACCACTAACATCACTGTTAGTTGCACCAGTAACAACACTGTTAGTCATACCACTGATAGTCGCACCAATAACAACACTCTTAGTCACACCACTAACATCACTGGTAGTTGCACTAATAACAACACTGGTAGTCACACCACTGTTAGTCGCACCAATAACAACACTGGTAGTCACACCACTAACAACACTGGTAGTTGCACCAATAACAACACTGGTAGTCACACCACTTTTAGTCGCACCAATAACAACACTGGTAGTCAAACCACTGTTAGTCGCACCAATAACAACACTGGTAGTCATACCACTGATAGTCGCACCAATAACAACAGTGGTAGTCATACCCCTCATAGTCACACCAATAACAACACTGGCAGTCATACCACTCATAGTCGCACCAATAACAACACTGGTAGTCACACCACTAACAACACTGGTAGTGACACCAATACCAACACTGGTAGTCCCACCAATAACAACACTGGAAGTCACACCAATAACAACACTGGTAGTCACACCATAAACAACACTGGTAGTTGAACCAACAACAATACAGGTAGTCACACCAATAACAAAACTGGTAGTCGCACCACTGATAGTTGCACCAATAACATTAGTAGTCCCACCACTAACAACACTGGTTGTCACACCACTGGTAGTCACAACACTGATAGTTGCAGCAATAACAACACTGGTAGTTGCACCACTAACAATACTGGTAGTCGCCCCATGGGTAGTCACACCACTAACAGCACTGGTAATCACACCACTTACAACACTGGTAGTCGCACCACTAACAACACAGGTAGTCACACCACTAACAGAACAGGTAGTCACACCTCTAATAACATGAGTAGTCACACCACTAACAGCACTGGTAGTCACACCACTAACTACACTGGTAGTTGCACAACTAACAACACTGTTAGTCGCAACATGGGTAGTTGCACCATACACTGGCCTCCCTTTAACCCACACCTGTCTAATCGATGAAGTTAGTAATGAATGAGGAATAATTATGAGTATAATAAAAAAGTAAGAAGCCGCTCTTGAGGTTCTCATGTTGATTTTCCCCAAAGTGGTGTTGGAGATGTTTCCTGCACAGGTCTACTTCCTTCCCTCCTGTCCTGCGATAATAGAGTCCTCCCTTCTCGCACAAAGCGTCCCGGTCCCCGAGCGGGGGCGTCGGTAATTAGCAGAGATAGCGTCCCCTCCCGTCAGACGTGATGGATCAGGATTCAGGTTTCTGGGTGATTTTCCTTTGTGGCACGTGTAATTAAGTGGGAAATATAACGTGCTGAATTAATTATGATCAATGGCACTAATTCCAACAGACAGATTAACAGCGATGTTTTAATGTCCTCATATTTCACCTTTTATGATGACTGGCACAGAGAGCCTCAGAACCACGTCTCCTAAAAGTTCAGGAACAAACTCCACCGCCAGAAACTCGGCCGACTTTAACATGGAGCAGAAAACTCAGATCCTCAGAGGAGCCATGTGTTAGAGCAACCCACCGTATAAAGATACAGTTTCACAACTAATACAGTTAGAAAAAAACATCTGTAAACTGTGAATTTGAGTTTGTATGGAGATGAGATATTTGCTTTAAATCCATAAAAAATTATGGTTGTGCAAATAACTTTTATTTTTATGGTCGTTCCTTGCCTATGAAATAAGTTATAAATGAGCTAAATATGCGGAATACAGAATGTAATGTAGGCACAATTCTGCAGTATCATATTCAGTGCTGGGTAAGTTACTTCAAATACAATGCATTACAGGAATTAGTTACTTTTACAACTCGTTACTTCCAACACTGGTGATATTAAATCGAACCGAATAATAGCAGTAATAATGTCTGAGCACTGAATGGAGGGAAATGGAGACTGAAATAAAGAAACGTGTCTGAGGGAAAGAACTGAAGGTAGTTCAGGTCGTGGTACAGGTAAGAGTGTGAATCCTGAATACCCTCCAGATGTTCATTGTTTCAGAGAAGAATGACTTGACAGTGTATTTCACACTCAAGTACATGTTTATCGGGACTCTTGAGAAAATTGTAAAACGGCTTCGTGCTATTTCAGGGCTCCAGGAAGTCCAAGGATCTCCAGAAATAGTCATGGCATTAACGTACTGAGGCTTTCTCAGCAACAAAACTTACGCTTCACTTTAAAGAGAGTTCCCACATTTGACTCTAATGTTTTCAAGCTATAATGAAGATTAAAGTCTTGCTCAGCACTTGAGGTGTAAAAATAAATGAGAGATGAATGAGAAGCTGTGGTGGATTCATCAGGACGGTGGATTGGCCTGCTTCTCCAAAGAGATACATTCACCTCAACTTGTGTCGGATGTGTGTAATGTAGAGTCAAAGAGAACCTCTTCACTTCCTTGATGTTTGATCTGTGGGTTCGGTAGAGTAACCATGTTTTTATTACCGATATCTTTCTGCCTTTGTTTCCTGTTTTCCTGCCGTCAGGTTCTTCTCCTCCACATCACTACGCAGCTTAAACACTTTATTTCCAATGGAGGGATGAAGAATTCTGACAGGTCGTCTCTCCACCTACACCCCCTCATCACCAGGGCGGAGGGGTATTGGCCAGCAGCGAATAAAATGCAAAAGATAATTAATTAATTAACAAAACTCTCCGTAACAAAACCAGAAGAGCTGCGGGGCTCAAAAAATAACTGAGCTGGATCAGAAAACAAAAATGCTTTCATTATTTCATAGTCAGTATAGAACCTGGTATCTAGATCACAGTGTAGTGTGGTTATAGATATAATGTTTCATAGTTATAGTGCAGTATAGTTATAATGCAGTATAGTTATAGTGCAGTATATTTAGAGTTATAGTGCAGTATAGTTATAGGTCTGTATAGTTATAGATATAGTGCAGTATATTTATAGTTATAGTGCAATATAGTTATAGATATTGTGCAGTATAGTTATAGATATTGTGCAGTATAGTTATAAATATTGTGCAGTATAGTTATAGATATTGTGCAGTCTAGTTAAAGTTATATAGTGCAGTATAGTTATAGATATAGTGCCATATAGTTATAGATATAGTGCAGGATATTTATAGATGTAGTGCAGTATATTTGTAGTTATAGTGCAATATAGTTATAGATATAGTGCAGTACAGTTATAGATATTGTGCAGTATAGTTATTGATATAGTGCAGTATAGTTCTAGTTCTAGTGCAGTATAGTTATAGATATTGTGCAGTATAGTTATAGATATTGTGCAGTATAGTTAAAGTTATATAGTGCAGTATAGTTATAGACATAGTGCAGTCTAGTTAAAGTTATATAGTGCAGTATAATTATAGATTTAGTGCCATATAGTTATAGTGCAGTATATTTATAGTTATAGTGCAATATAGTTATAGATATAGTGCAGTATAGGCACTATACTTTGGAGGCACCCTCATAAATCGGGTTTATATATTTATTTTCAATTGTTTTGGGTTTATATTAGTTAAAATAATGAATTTTGCTTAAGATAAGGAAGAAAAGACACTCAGACTTAATTTATTCATCACACATTTATTGAGCTTGGAGCGAGCTAGTGATGTTACGTTTGAAGCAAAGATTCGAGGCGTGTGTCGAGCAAAAAGGGGCGTGTCAGATGAAGTCCCGATTCGAGGCTTGAATCATTTACAAAAAATCACGTGATGGAGGACAGACAAGGCCTCGGTTTGTGTGATGTGACGTCATACGTTACGTACGAAGCCTCGTTTGGACACTTGTGCTTCGTTTAGTGGTTCAGTTACTGCGGGACGTT